>WHPZ01587719.1:4712-27336 GCA_016617965.1 Macrosiphum rosae | reverse complement strand
ATATGTTATCGTGACCTATACAAATAAATACACATGCCGGCGTTCGTTGACATTTGGTCGAGTTGTTTGATTCATTACCATGTGATTAGCCGGAAACGATTTAAATAATAATAGTGTGTATAATGAATAATTTGTAATACATTTGTAGAATATTGTACTGACGTTCAAAATGTTTGTTAGTTCACAGTTCGTTATTATTAATTAATCCAAAAAATGAAAGTCAGTTAGCCAGATCGATAGATAACCGTTTGTAGTATTGTTTTTATCCAGAAGAAAGATTTGTGAGTGAATTTATTAATAATATCAAATAAAAAAAAAATTAAGAGGTACAAGCGTTGCGAGGTAAATGGTGGTCGTGAGCCGCGTTAGTTAAGTGACTTTTTTTTGCTGCGGAATAAATATTATATAAACGTTGCAAAATAAAAACAGATTCATCTATCTTGTCCCATACTGATTAATATGAATAATTAATGATCGATTTTTATAGCATCTATACTCAGAGAACCAATATCAGTTATCATCTAGTTTATTTAATTAATTGTTATTAATTGATTAATTCACTCACAAACCTTTTACCTGGATAAAAACAATGCTACAAACAATTATCCATCGATCTGTCGAATAAAAATAAAAAATAACAAAAGCATCAATAATAAATAATTCCGGATAACTTCCTTTCATTTTTTAAATTAATTAATATTAACTCACGTGTAAAGTTCAAAAGAAGTTTCACTTCCCACGCGCGTACTGATAACACACACACTAATATTTTTTTTGTAGTTTAGATTTCCGCAACTCAATGAATAATACTAATAACTAACATGAATAATAATATATGGTACTTATTACTATGAGTACGTACCTCTTTCCGTTTTATAAATATTCTCATCACGATAGCCAGTAATTGTATAGATAGGAAAGTCTGACTCTTCCCACTAATCGTTGGTCGATATATATATATATCTACTATCCAACAGAAATTAACTTTACTTGTATTTTGTATTATTTTTCATGCTGGAATAATAATAACTAATAATAAATAATTATCATGATAACCAACCAGCACGATTTAAGATATTATATTTATGTATTATCTTAAATTGTGGCAGGTGGTAAAAAAAAATAAATCGAAGATTAAACCCATCCGTTTAATTTTTTGAAAATTTGTTATTGGTACCTATACGATAACATTGGATATTGTGTTCATTGGATAACAATCAATACAGTATCCAAAAATGTTAATTATCTGTTCGGCAACCAGAGTTCTGACCTTCTGCAACATTCTTCGACGTTGTTATTACTTAGGTATATTTTGTTCGCTTTAGTTATACAGTAAAACTGTAAAACTTACTTGTAACGAGATCCCACTGATCCATTTTAGATAAAAATTTCCTTACAATGGAATTTAACAACAGTCACGTACCTACGTATAACCTATATTCTGTATATTTTAGTATCCTTATATAATCTCCTTTATAACTAAAAAATCAGTTTATACCGTGGTACCGAATTATTTCGTTATTAGGAGGTTTTACTGTATTTTTTTTATATTTTGATTATTTGTGTCACAAACTTCAACATTCAACAGGATCATAAGTTAGGGGAATTAAAAAAAAAATATGTAGCTATCCTACTAATATTATAAACACGAAAGTTTGTAAGTATGTTTGTTACTCTTTCACGTAAAAACTACTGAATGGATTTTAATGAAACTTTACAATAATATAGCTTATATATCAGAATATCACATAGACTACAAATCATCACTTTTGAACCAACCGAGGTATGTGCTCAAACGGGGATTTAGAGATTTATGGTGGAAATTTTTGTTTATAAATGGTCGCCATGGGTTTTAAAGCTATTATAATAATAATTATTGGTTGCAGTAAAATCAGTGTATTCATTCAATGCATTTAATTTTTTTGTACGCTGTGTTTTGATATTATATGTATTGCAATTGCTTAAATATTGAGCCTATTATACTCACATATTATAAGTTACGTACATAAAATAATGCCACGTCTTCACAGACTCGGCATTCACAATTAGTCCAGCCGTTTAGACTTTAGGAGTAGTTCAGTGACATACCTACTTGGTATAACTTTGATACTTTATAGTTAAATTATAAAGTTACGTACAAACAGCATGGGGTCCACGATTTACCGCATTTAGATTGACTACCTGATAATATACTGCTGGGAATCAGAATTTTTATTCCAGGCAACAGAAAAGTTAACAGATAAATGTTGAACACCATACACCGAATATTAAATAACGAATTGAACAAAGTTTGAGTCATATAGAGTTGGTACATTTAACGGGAAACGAAGTGCACGGGATCAGCTAGTATAATATATTTATAATATATTTATATTGAACGAAGGAAACCAACGGTTTTAACACCCGTTTATAGGTACTATGTTCGCTGTAAGTTGACCCACTTTTTTTTTGCGTTCATGGAGCATGGTGAAAACGTTGTGACAACACAGTTCATTACGTATATACCATGGTGTTCCGCTACGTTAAACTGTAGAACTACAGTGAAGGAGATTTGATTTTCTGTTTTTGTCTAACACACGCGTGACATAGTATTTTAGCCTTGTTTTTGGCCAAACTTACCAATTGATCTAACAAAGCGACAAGAATTCTGAAAACAGATTTGAATTTTTCGTCAAGTCTACCTGAAATTGGCTTTCAAACATTTTTGATATTATCCCCCAAATTCCTAAAAATGTCATAGGTATTAAAAAAGAGCATTAAAAAATTGTTATATTTCAATTTTCAGAGAAGTTAAAATCAAAAATGTGGGGAAGTCGATTTCAAGTAGACTTGACGACAAATTCAAATCTGTTTTTAGAATTCTTATCGCTTAATTACATAAATTGGTATGTTTGGCAAAAACATGTTTCATGTATTATGTGGCGAGTGTGTTGGACAAAAACAGAAAATCACGGTATCGAATCCCCCTGTATTGTCACAACGTTTTCCCCGCACTCCATCAACGCAAAAAAAAAGTGGGTCAACTTATGATTAACAGAGTATATTTAAACGAATAGTATAGTTATAATATTAGCATTTTCTTAATTCGTTTACTTGAATGAATTTTAGCAAAAACTATGACCTTCTGTAGAATGATGTGAATTGATTCGTGGTTAGTATATAAATGTAAAAATTTAAAATTACATTATATAATATATCAAAAAGTCAAATATTTAATGGTGAAAAGTTTCAAGTTTATTCATTTATTTTTTATTTCAAGGAAAAATATCAAAACCCAAACTCTTAAAGTTCTTAAATCTGAATTATCAAAAATGCCTGATATTGACAAAAGGCTTATCGGTTTAAAAGAAGAAAAAGATAAAAATGAGGCTGAGTTAAAACAAATCAAAGATGTAAGTTTCTTAAAAAAATATGTTGTATATTAGTTTAATATTTAATAAGATAACTTGTCTTTAAATATAATAAACAAGTTTAGTGATAAATTAAAAAAACCTTGATCCGAATCAAATTTTTTTCGAATAAAGAAATAAAGGGCGCAAATCTAATATTATATTATTATGTTGATTATTTGGTTAATTTGTATATTACGATAAAATGTTCAAGTTATAGGTAGTGTATTTAATAGTGTTTGTAAAATTATGTTATTTCATATTATGCTATTTTTTAATTGGTAGTATAACGGTACTTGTATGAAAGTTAGCATGTAAAAAGTTCAAAATCGTTTTATTCAAAAAGATGCGATGACAGACCTAACCTAACCTTTCGCAATCGTGTTCTACCCCTCTATATACTTCCGAAAAGAACTTAACTTTTGAAATATTTAGGTATATTAACTCTATAAAATGACCACCTTAAACTTTTAAGAAAAACAAGTCTTAATTTTTTTTTTATTTTGACAGTTATGTCAAACCTATACCCTACCTCGTACCTAACCCTATTAATACCTAATCCATAATAAAATTTTACGACTGTGGATTTCTAATATTTACCTAGCATAATTTTTCAAAAATTATATTTCTACAAGAAATAGAAACAAGTTACAGACTGACATAGTTGCTTCTATGTAGCATATAAATGATATATTAAATATTTACATTATTGTTATTTTTATTTATTTTTAAGAAGTTAAAGACAAAATAAACGTAACATTTTCGTATGGGCACGGGGCACCCATTATTATAATATCTAGAAATATATAATACTATATAAGAGATATATATATATATAGAAGTATAGAACCATACACACTAAAAGGTTTTTCAGTAACATATTATTTTATATATATACCAATACAGGAATGGAGACAACATGTCAAAGCAAAGGCACGTGACCAGAAGCATGACCGTCGATTAAAAAAAGGACGTATATCAGATTATTTTACTGAAAATCCTCTACTTTTGAATGATTATCTCGAGAGTATGAAAAAAGACAAAATATTTAAAAAGACTTTGGCCGACTTACGTCAGGAGTTGTCCGAAATAAAGCTAATAAAAAAACAGCTAGAATAATGTAGAAAAACCAAGTTGAGTCTCTAAAACAAATAAATATTTATATTCATATAGATAATGTTGTATGTTTAAACGTGTTAATGAATTTATGATATTGTATTAATAATTTAAATAAAACTGTATCACAAAACATATTAAATGAATACAATCGATATATAAGTATAAGGTATTTATTGAGTATTTTATAAATCGTAAACAGCACTTAGCCAAGAAAGTTGCTAGATATTATGTTTAATTTAAATCTAAGTATTTTTACTCTGTATTTTGCGTACCTATACCTAGTGGTGACTACAAGGAAATTAATGGGGGAGGGGTGGGGGGAAGTAATAATTTTCAGAAAATGTCGATATTATAATATGATTTTTTTTTGTAATTATGTTTTTAACAGTATACATTTGTTTAGAAACACAGCTTGGTGGCCTAGCCCCCCCCCTGGAGCCGCCCCTGCTACTTAAATTATGAGTTTGAAAATCACAATAAATAGTACCTATAGGCTTTTAGTTTGATCATAACCACTATGGTAATCAATAGTGAGATTTTCTATGTATTTTAATTGATTTTTAGGGTATGCTATAGCGAGTGGTCGTGATTCACATACACATAAATTATTCATTGAAGATAGACAATTATATTCACATATTCAATCATATTATTTTTATTATAAATCTACCTACATACCACCACTCTTTATGAACAAGATTCGTAATTGAAATAATTTTTCAATCGTTTTATGGTGGCTAGCACGACTTTTGGACAGCTATGCCCAACTCTCCCTGATTTCCACTAATGGGTATACTCAAGAAATAATTTGGTCTAAGAAAATTGTTTCGACACCCTGGCCTTTTAAATTGTACAATAAAATATGTACCTACTTAAGTACCTATGTAATATGTATAGATTATTTATTATATTCATAGTATAAACAAATTTTGTATCAGGGTCATGTGCGCTAATTATAAATAAGGGTAAATGAAAATAACATTAATGGAAGTTATAGTTTTACTAATAATGATATTTTAGTTGTATTAGGTAGTAATGAACATGTTTTTTTCGGAACTGTGTTGGTACTAATTTATTTATAATGTTTTAAGGTCATATTAATACATTATTGTTGTTAAAATCGCCTTATTAGTTATTTTAAAACCATGGCTACAACGTTGTGACCGTTAACCTGAGTAGATAACTGTGGTTCCAATTCTATAAATAATCGCATCTTTATATTATTATAAATGTGTTGAAAACATTTTATTCTTTAGGGATCTGGATAAATTTTGTATCCAGGATATAAAAAAAAAATTGGAAACATGTACAACGAACAGTGATGGGTGAGTTATGAAACAAAGCAAGGCACGTTGATTAAATTACTAAATTTAGTCTACAATAAGTAAATAAAAATAAAAAGCTTAAAGCACAAGAAAGTTCGTTGTTATTTATCGCAATTATTACTTATTATAACTTAATTATTCATAACAATATTAGCTCTCAGTAAACATCACTATATAGTTTTTTGAAGTTTAGAGCCCATGAACTTGGTCATTGTAATTATAAGCATGATTTTTAACTTTTTGATAATATTTATTGAAGTTAATTATTTAACATAAAAAGTTACCTAGGTTAAAAATTAGGTAAAATGTATGACTTCCGTACACTAATATTTTAACATCCCAATTATAAGACGGGCACGTTCATGGGCACGTCCACGGGTACGTCCACGGGTACGTCCACGAGTACGTCCCCGGGTACGTCCGCGGGTACGTCTCCGGGTACGTCCGCGGGCACGTCCGCAGGCACGTCCACGTCCACTTTTTCTTCAATGCTTAACAAATTTTTGCTTTCCAAAAACCGTTTAGCTCCATCAATCGCATCTTGTGTAAACATATCTTTGTTTTCATTCATATAATTGTACGACCACAAGTCCAACTCGGTAATTATGAATACCAAACCTTTTGCATACAATTCCGCACCTAAAACAGAAGGAATTATAATTTATAATAATATTATAATATAACTGACAGAATTTGATTTTATATTCAAGTAATCGATACAAATTCTTCTGTATAATTAATGTATTACTATTTAAAAGGAAGGTTCGTAATTCTGAAATGTAATAAATTGTATGATTATATTATATTACATATATTACCAATAGCAAAATCTTTGGGCCCATAGAACTGATTTTCATCTACACTGGTACCAGGTTTCCGTAATCGTGAAGCTGACATGAACCGTCCTTGAATGAATCCACTATTCTTACCAGCTAATTCAACTATGCACATTTGATCGTTGCCAAGGCAAAATTCCATGATGAAATCACGAAGGTTGTCTATTTCATACACAGGTACCATCTTCAATTTATACCTGAGTTTTTTACTTGCGTTAAGCACGAACGTAACAAAATCCAAAGTTCTCGGTGGTTTAGGTACAAGTGATAAACAATTCTGACGCGTATCGTCTGGATCACCAATACCAGTGTGAGGTGGTATCGCCTAATAGTTTATTACCATCATAAAAAAACAAAATTACTAAAAATACTTTAGACAGATGGTTTTCTATACAATAACTAGGTAGGTACCATTTGTTTCACAGTTAAATTATTGTCTTTTGGTATTATTGGTTGGATGGGTTCAGGTTGAGTAATTTTTAAAATGTCTTTGAAGTAATCTCTAGTAAACGGATCACAGTCATATAGTATAAATCTGAAAATTGAACAAAAGTTTAAATATTTAAGACCTTTGACTAATTAATAGCTTAGCTTACGCACCTACGACCCAATACATCTATTGTATTTCCTATTATGAAATCTTTTAGTCCATAATATCCTTGATATTCATCAACTCCTGCTTCTAAATAAATAGATGGAAAGTTTGCTGGAAATTGAAAAAATTGAGAAAGTAAAATTACCCATAAATATTTTTAACTATCAATCTAAACCAATATCTTAATACCTATATTATTTTGTTTAAATATAGTATAATAAATAGTAGGGTAGTAATAATGTTTAATGACGATTGTAGTTAGGCACTAAGGTAATGGAAAAGTATCTTTACTTACATGGTAAATTTGACCAATTTTTGGGTAGTTTAATTTTGCTTAAAAACATACCAGATTGATTCAGCTCACATTTATTACCCATGGTTTTTGATTCACTGATTTGTAACATATCGTCAGTTAGGTAATAAATGATTACGAAGTACTTCTCCTCTGTGGAATCTGAAATATCACTATTCCAGGTCGCGTAAAACCTGTAAAATGTTTTAAAAAGTGAACTATTATAGTACAATTTTATGATACCCAAATAAACTCAATAAATTTAGCAATTTATTGTTAAAAATGGACATCGCTCCCGAACACGTAAGACACGAGAGGTAATGATGTGTGTAATATTGTAAGTACATAATATTATCACTGAGTTGACTTTATAATTCCAAACACAAGTTAAACATACCTCAGAGCCATCGCATCGTATTTAAAAAAGTTTTTGAGCCTTTCCTCGGCAAATCTACCGTTGGATGCCAAACTAGACATTTTCGATTTTTCGATTTCCCGCTGCTGTGTCATTTGTCTGATTACGATGTAAGGGTCCTCGATCACTGGTTCATTATCGGCCACCACTACACCCATGCTCGTCAAATATTTTCTGGTGTACTGATCGCAGCCGCACAACTTGTAAATGATTCCGTAGAAACTAACTTCATCGCCGACATTGAAGTCGGACCAATGCCAATACCTGCCTTCGCGGTGCGGATTCGGTATCTGGCCTCGTTTAAGAACACATCCTTGGACATAACCTGCGTTCTGCAGTATGAGATAAAACATTTTTATTTACTACACTAATATCTACCTATAATAATTATAATAGCGTATCATAATATTAAATTATGATGGCTTCGTTTCAAATTAAAATATGGTATAATCAGTTGGGTAAAATGGAGAACGACTAAAAATGTCCTGAAAGTAATTGTCTTGGTATTTTCTTTTATTTAATCAACTATGATTAAACACAATTTAAAAAAAAATTAATTAACTTGCTTCATAACAAAACAAAAAAAAACTGTCATAACTCACAGTTATAATTTAAACATTTATGCAACTGAAAGCATCACAAGTGCAACCCAAATTCATAAAAATTCAATTAAAATAAAATCTAATGACAATATTACTATTGCACCAAAATCAAAGTCAAAATTAAAAATATATGCAACAAGCAAAGATATACTAACACAGTATAAAATAAATCCTGCAGACCGCTTAGGCAGCAAAAAACATTTAATGCTAGAAACCCAGATAGTAGACTATTCTAACGAAGTAATCTTATACAATTATTCCAACGTATATAGTAATATTCCAAAAGAAATGACAATATCCACGATTTACGAATTAACCATACAAAATAATAAACACAAATTACAACAAATTAAATTTAAAACAGACCAATCGATATTTCAACCGCCGTAATTCATTTTTACTGTATAAAATTAACTCAGAATATTAATAAAAAAAAAGAAGGATCTACCTATGACAATATTATGTGAAGATCTAGAAATAATTAAATACATATGCATCTTATTTACAATGCACATTAATGATTAATTTTTCACATTACGCATTAGGTATACCTACAAACATTTTAAATCAATAAATAAATTTAATTTAACTATCTAATTTTAATATTTTTCCCGGGTTTAATAATATGTAATACCCTTTTAAGAACAAATATGTAATTTAGCACCAGATTAGCAAAACCAATAGCAAGACATAAGCAGTTTTTATACTAGCTAATTACTAAACTATATTGTAATATTATAAATTATAATATAACAAATTAAATTTAAGCAAAAAAAAAAATATATAATATTTATATAATATTTTAATATATCCATTTATAAGTATATATGTCATATCTAAGTTCAATTAACTCTATACCTGTATTAGAAATGTATGATATAATATTACAATATTACGTTTAAGAAAAAATAATAAAATATTAAAAACATGTTACAAATGTAAAAACAAAAGAATAGAATGTATTTTCAAAAATAATAATAATCAAAAATTCACTAGTCAATAAGCCGCAACAATCTTCTAAGACAAGGGGCGAATATAATATTTTTTAAGTATACAATAAGCATTAAACCAATAATTATAGAAACAATAGCAAATACAATTTTTCCATATGAAGACATGAAGAAGAAACAGCCCAAACAGAAATTTGAAAAGTAGAAATATAGATATAAGAATAAAAATTACAAATCGAATTCGAGAAAACGAAAACAAGCAAGATAACAAATACTTATCTTATGAAATACAAAAAGAGAAGAAGAATTAAGTACCACAGAATCAAAGAATAAAATCCCATAGAAGAACAACGAACATTTACTGCTATTTGTCGAAATAAAAATATTATACTTCAAACCGTGAACAATCTCTGAGAAAACATTTTTCCACAAAAGGACCAATCATTACATTTTTATAACCTTATATATATTCATATTTTTTTAGGCACGCATTAAATAATTAATTATTAAAATAGTAGGATTAAATGAACATTTAAGAATAATTTTATAGTCAACGACGCGAATAAGCCGAGACATTAATTTAGTGATAACGTAAGTTAGTATTTAATGTGGTAATAAGAATTTTGTAGCAATAGCATTAAAAAATTAGGGCATTTTTTCCAAAAAAACTACGGGGACTGTCGTATATTGTAGACAGTCGTCAAAATATTATTACTTAATATATATGCAATATAGGTGGGAATATTTTAAATTGTAAATTATTGACATAGGTGAGGCCAGTGAAGCAATATTATGTGCTTTGGCAGCAATAATTTTTTACAATATAACACCGCCGTAAGCACAGGCACAGGAGTCACATTGTCGTCGAGTGTTTTGGCGAGGACGTAGGTACGACGGTTGTACTTGTGAAACGTCGATCGTAGTACGGGCTAGGCAATCTGAATTTGCTAAATGATTTATTTATGATTGTTTTAATATAATAAAAGTGTTTCCGACCTAAAAACCCGAGTTTATAATAATTTAAGTCATTCTTAAGTTCTTACCTTTTATAGGAGCAGCGCAGGGATATACGTACTATGTATATATATATATATATATATACTATGTGAATAGTAAAAAGGTATTTGTAATTGTTGAGTCATTTCAACTAGATAAGAACGAACTAAGAATTGACAAGCGCATATCATCGTACCTCGAAGTTAACAGTGCCATTCTAATTAATTTTAGAGAGTATCATTAACTAGAGAATACGAGGGTAAGGCGTATAGTTGGTTTACTACGTATTATCCAATACGGGTGGTACCACAGTTTTTAATATGATTTTCACATGGTATAAGTTTTTTTGGATAGAATATTAATTAAAATATCCCAAGGTATCAAGAAATTTAAAAAATAATATTTTAGTATAATATATCATAAGTATACATAATACACTAGGTATAAAATTATTAATGTATACTTGAACAAATATTGTTTATCGCCTTAATAGCTTAATATTAAAAATTACTATTTAATTACAGAGAATGTGCCTATTTTTAAATATAGACAGTAAATGTATATTCCTATGTTATATTGAGCAATGGATATCATAATATACGATGCTATTATTTCTGAAATACCTATAATTCAAGAATTTTAAATAATTTTGAAGTTTTATTGCACCTTAGGTCAAAAGTTAATAAATATGCTGAAATTCGGGTAAGATCATTTCAAAACCAGCATTTATAACTAAATTGTGGTGACCATTTTAAAAAAAATATTTAATTTAAGTATAACACCAAATAATTCATATTAATTAATAATATTATATATAAATTATATAATAAGTTTCCATAGTGTGCAGCGGCTATACAGTGCGTTACAACATATAATTTTGTTAGCTGTTCGTAACTAGAATATAGAATTTGAGGAGTAAATATTTTAGGAATTAAAGTAAAGAAAAAAATTAACCTTAACAACGGATTCCACGATTTCAATAGTGTCATCAACCAAGAAGTATGTAATTTTAACTTTGCGCACTCGAAACGTCACTAGTGGTGAATTATCTACGGTATCTTTGGTGTATCCAATGAAGGAAAGACATTTTCTATCAAACTTTACAAAATTTGGTAGTTCAATTGGTTTCGGATCGTCTTTGGCTTTCCCATATGTCAATGTTGGATCGTAACTATAAAGTGTAAATTCAACATACAAATTTATGAAATAAAATTGCCAATCATTTGTTATGTTACGAACTGTTCAGTTTTTGAACCGAATCAAATACCTACTAGATAGTATTGTAAATTAGAAAAAAATCGACAAATTTTGGACCTAATTCCCCGAAAGTTGAATTTTGGTAGGTACCTACACAAGTAGGTTATACCTCACTAATAAACATACTAAAAGTCCTGACACCTACCCTTTGTGCCTAGACCTCATAAGTTATATATGTAAAATAGTCGTATAATTATACCGTAGGAATAATGTCATTGGTTTATATTATAACGTGTATATTATACTATCTCAGTGTAAGAAATGAATCTGTATTATTTACTTTAAAGTACGGACGCAAATCGTGTGGTCGTTTAGATAAAGCTGGACGCAATTATTCGTGTAGTCGTTTAGATGAAGCAGGACGCAATTATTCGTGTAGTGGTTTAGATAAAACTGACGCAATTCGTTTACGCAGTTCGTACACCCACCTATCAAACTTTATTTTGGGACCCCGGGTCTCCGGTATACAGTTGATCGATGTATAATCAATAGTTATAATGTACACTGTAGTTTAGTGACTGTTACTGTCACATTAAAAACTATAAAACGTCCATATAATCTTATACGCGTATATTATATTGTTTTTAATTCAACAATTTCGAGCTAGTACATTTTTATAAAATTGGCCAACTTATGTTTTATATTATGTGATAATGAACAAGTGTAGGAAGTGAATGGGTTTCTATAAACGCTGAGGGCATAGCAATTAATGTTATATAATCGAGTAAAGTGCGATTCAATAATAAATAGAAGTCATTAATAAATTTAGAAAGTGTGCTTAGGTATTCATAAAGATTGCCCAAATACTTATACGAGACCAGACACCATAAAAAATATATTAATTAACAAAAAGGTACTAGTAATAATTCACCTGTCGAAGATAAGCTACGTTAAAATTATATTTATAAATTTAAAGAAAATTGTTTATTCTGCTACAACGAATATTTAAAATGATTGAAAAATAAATTGAAGAAGGAACGTCGAGATACTATAATATAAGTACTTATGTACCCTTCACTTTAAACAGGAAGTTATTGGCAAGGGGAACAAGAGAAATGATAAATGGGGAAAGAGGTGCTCAAACGATTGAATGTGTTTGGTATTTGAAGAGTCAAAAAACAAAATATCATAAAGGGTGAATAAAATTTTGCAAACAAAAATTATTGGAAATAAGAAAAGAGGCAGACCACAAGATGAAGATTTTACCAACTTATGTGATAGTTTGGAAACTGAAAATTAATGTCAATTTATTGCATGACAAAATGAACAGAACGTGTGATAATTTTTTTTTTTAATAAGTACGGTAACGATATAATTATTACAACGAATTGTGGGAAGAAACCAGTAGTGTGTTTTAAAATTATGGGATTTATCAAATTCGTGGTATAATTAAAAAAAAAAATAAAACGATGAAGAAGAACGGTTAGGAATAGCCAAAGCAGCTGCTACTATAATAATAAGTGAGGATATAACTTATATCATATAAGGTCATATTTTGTTTTGAGACCCATTTGTTTCCTCCACCGAATCAAATTATGTATAACGTGAAAGAAATAAAATGTACCAAAGAGTTAGTTATTTTTTCGTCTGAATTTTGTGGTAAAAATAGAAGAACAAATATGATAGTACTTCGTTATAGTACTTTTATTGACATTAAGTTCTCCGAGAAGTACAATAATATTTGAAAAATCTGGAAGAGAAAAAACAGAAACAAAATCATATACTCTAGTTGGAAACTGCAAGGGCATTTCAAAAATGAAATTATTACATTTTATGTTTATCCATGTAATTTGGTGGGTGGGTTACGACGTCTTCTATATTTCAGCAGAGAAAACTAAAACATTTAAAAGCACCAGAACTACATGATGTCATGATTCATTATTGTTATTTCATAATGAATCTTCGTCACTTGGTGACATTGCACATACCTATCGGAGAAAAACCCTGTTAAAACTGTACAAATCACCAGTATGCACACATAACATCGTTGAATGGATACAGATACGATGTTTTTAAAAAACCGCAACTTCCAGCAAAAAAGAAAATGCAATTAGCTCGACTTCCTCCAACTTTAAATTCGGTAAAAGAATATTATTTATACAGAATATATATGTATATATTTACACACAGTTGTCGCGTGGAAATGAACTAAACGTACAGAATTGGGGCTGGAAAGAGCACTATGGTAAATTAAGTCCAGTTATCACAGAAAAATTACAAACACCGGATACTCACATATATTACACATAAGACATAATATTTTCACATGTTAAACTTATAATGATTAAAGATGTTGAAATAATTTAACGTGATATTATGTAAAATTATTAGCTCGTTAGTTTTTTTCATAAGATGTTTTAGAGTATGTTTGATGTTTAAAAATAATAAAAAAATCATTTCTTTTTTAAAAATATAATACCTACCTCAACATATTGGTTTTTACAGTAAATTGTATTATCTTTAAATTTGGTCATAGGTGTTTTTATTGTAACTTTAACAGTTGACGAGTTATAAGCGAAACTAATGAAAGAAACACGTGCCAATTTAAAGAGTTGTGGGGGGCTACGCACAAGGAGTAGGTATATGTGTTTTAGTTTGTTTATTAATAGGTTAATGTATAGGTAAGCTACTTGTTTACCAAAATTCAGTTTTCGGGGAATTAGTTCCGAACTTTTTGCTAATTTAACTGGACTAAGAGAAAAAGTGACGAATGTGGAATATGCGTCCAATAACTAAAGATATTTAGTCTATTATTTCATGAATTACTATAGGCGCTGTATGTTATACTTTATTGAAACTTGACCTTTAGTTATTGGTTTTATCAAACCTATGGTAGGTACTAGATATCACAGCACTGTTATCAAATTGAACAAATCATATTTTTCGTTTTTTCTAACAATGGACACTTTATAATGTACATAATACATTGTTATTTATTTTACTTAGTTAAAGTTTTTAAATTATAAATCCTTTACTCTTTAATACATCTGAATATCTTATGAAATTGTAGGTAATTATATTTTTGTGTTAAATTCTTGACGATGAACATATGGAATAGGTAGGTACTTGTTTGCATTCAATATGGAATGTTATTGTCTATTTCCCATATAAATAATTATATATATATTCTATACTTCTATTTTTCTGAATTTCTTATTTTTTATTATTACACTGTGCAATATTCTTATAAAATTGATTAAAATATATGTCTAAAAAGGTAAACATTAGGACATCAAATATTTGAATGTATTCCCATTAATACCCTATTCTACAAAGCTTGGCATTAACGAGTTGAAAAGTTAAAGTTAAGTTAAAAAATCAATTTAATTTTAACTTTCTAACTTAAGTAGTTACTTTTGGCTTTTCATTAACTTAACTGTTAACTCACTAATGTTATTTTTTAATTAACGTGAAATGAACGAGTTAATTTTTCATTTTAAGAAGTAAGTTGAATTAATTTATTTTGTTTTTAATTTTATTATATTTCACTATTTCAGTCTATTTCGTTTCCATGTCAAAAAATATTTACCGTGAATTGTTTGAAATAAAAAAAATTATATAATTTTAATCTGACATAATATATGGAAATACTGTATAAAGTATAAACACTATAGTTTTTTTTGTCGGAAAAAAATTAAGTACTCTAGCGATGTATAAACAAATTAACTTTTTTTAACTTAATAAATAGTTAACAAAAAGTGTGTATTAACTTTTAATTTAACTGATAGTTAACCTATCGGTAGTTAAATTAACTTTTAACTTTTTGTTATTGGTACATATTAACTTAACTTAACTGAGTTAAAAAAATCATTAACTTGACCAGCCTTGTTATTCTATAGGTACCTATTACCAACACACTTTTTTTAAATTATAACATTTATTTATTTTTTAGATTATCATTATTATATTAAAATCGACACCTTTAAATGTTCTAAGTTCTAACGACTAGAAAACATTTATTCAATAATAATTTTAAATTAATATGATATTAAAGGTTTTCAAATAACAGAAAAATTGTTTTCACTGGAGATCAAAAACAATACTGTATTCCACATTCGTCACTCTTCCTTTAATAGTTAGTCTTAGATCAGTTCAAAAACAGAACCAACCAAATCAAAATCCGTATTATATTTAACAAAGAGCAAAATAAATAAAAAATAAATATTTTCGTAAAGATGAATATTTTATATAATATTATTTTCATATATAAATATTAATTATTATGTTGTCAATGTTATTCGATTATACATTATTTAGGTTCTTCGTACAATAGAATAGCGTTGTTGGTGTATTATTATTATTATTATTATTATTATTTTATTCGATCATTATTTAGAATTTATTTTTTGTATTTGATGTATTTGATAAAAATAATTAGCGAACTAATACGATTCGTTAAATCCTAGTAAAGCGTTGTCGCCACCTTACGATCTTATAGTGTCGTATACTATATTAACTATTTTATTATACATGATAATATATAACTATATAAAATGTATAAAAGGTAGGTTAAATAATATATAGTCCATCATTTAATTATCGCTGCTTCATATAACTATATTCATGAGTACGTACTGTTCCAATTTTTATTCGCGTTTTTCTACAAGATTTAAAACGACTCTCGGGTTCAACCCATAGTTATTAAAATGAAAAGTTATTAACCAGTAGGAATCTGCTTAGAGAATACAACATAGAGGCAGTGTTGTAAAAAATACTTTTTAAAAATATTTAAGTACCTAAATAATTAAATACATTTTTTTTAAGTGTTTAAGATATATGTACCTATACTACCCAAATACTTGTTAAATACTTTTAGTTTTTATTATAGGTTTGTATTTAACTTAACATTGTACTTATAAACTTTTTATTTAGTTTGCTTAATAGAAATTAATTAATGATTCTGTTTTCATGTTCATGTCATATTTGTTCTTTTTTTCGTCATAAATCGTGGCTGCTACTTATACGTCAGAACAAATCTATTATTCAGATATTGTATTAGGAAAAATATTTTTCCAATCAAATACTTTGAATAAATTTAGTGTTCGAAAAAAAAAGTATTTAAATTACCATAAAACTTAATGTTTGAAGTATTTGAAAAAGTAATAGAGTACTTTTACTCATATACTTCACAACGACTATTGGCATATTAATAATAAACCGTTAATTTTTATAATCACAATAATATTATATTATGCAATTATTATACGCAAGACTTTGGGTAACTATCTAGTGTATGTTAGTAGGTACCTACCTATTATACTTACCCAGTTATATCAAATTTTTCACCATACAAGACGGTGTCAACGTCGAGTGCACTCTTTCCTATACCCGTTGCTTTAACTTTGGGAATGGAATATCCGTTTTTCCATTGGAATTGAGCACTTAAATTGAAATATTGTTTCTGCATCAAACATAATCAAATATGAAAACATAATAGTTAGTATATAATATATTATTTTCATATCAAATACTATGGGTTTGTCAAACGTAGGTGCCTACCTATAATAATATACCTACCTACTCAATAATATTATTAGGTTACTCACGGTTATGTCATTAAAACGAAATCCCGGTATAAAAGGCAGACCGTCCATATTTGTTTTATATTTTATCAATACACTTTAAGATATTAAACAATATTATATTGTTATCAACCTTATTAATGTTTGTTTAATAAATTTAACTTGGTTACTCGGTGAGCAAAATAGCCATATATCGGAAACTACAGTTAAAAATAATATTGTAAATCCTAACTTAGGTACCTATTTTATTTACTAGGTATTGCATGAAGTTGCTTTTTTATCCTCTTATACCGATAATAACTATAAAGATTAGATTTAAGATCAAAAATTGTGGGAAATGGGAATTAAACACAAAACACATGAATCTGCATAATATCTACATTATACACACAATTATAGGTATATTTACCACCAATCATATTTTCATACAATACCTACAACAGCGATCTTTGTTTAACATTTTTTGGATATTTCTGTATTTTTAGAAATACAAAAAAAGTGTTATCTAAATTTTTAATATTACTTTATTTTTTCGTTCAATGTCATTAAGATTTCGGCTGAACTACGTAATAAATAATAATATTTTATTACCTGTAACAATAGGTATTTTTTGTAAGTATTGTTATACATTTAACCTTTCGTTCAATAATAATATTAAAAACAGTCACTGTTTCGATTCAATTCCATCGATTTCAATTTTAACTACACATCAATACATCATAAACATTCAATGTTCATCCATAAAACTATAATCATAAACATAACAAAAATTAGTTAAAGTTTTTTTTTACAATTTTGAATTTTAAAATGATTGAAATTTCTTTTTTACGAACTAAACTGAGTTATCTGTGGCTATCGGATGTAACATTACATTTTAGATATCATATTTATATTTATATATATTTATACATTACATAAGTCCAGTGCCGACCCAAAATATTATGGCACCCCGGGAAAATTGTTAAAAGGCGTCCTTAAAAATATTCTTTATATACCTATTATATACCTACTGAATATTTACTTTTATTCATTTATGTTTTGTTTAAAACTACCTACTTATATCATATATATGTAGAGTGTAGGATACAATAATTTGGACACAACTACAAGTCAAGTATATTATTAAATATGATACTATTGTTAATTTTTATTTATTTATTAATTAAATTACATATACAATATAATTATTATAATAGGCAGATAATACATATTTGTATAACATTTATTTTATGTTTATATCTATTATGTTAGTTAATTCTATGTCAGTAAACATTTTTACTGTCTTAGACAATTTATTATTGTAGATGAATATATTATTTTTACATACTGTTATTATGTTTTTTTCATTTTAAATCATAAAAATTTGTTATTGCTTCATTGAGATCTAATTTAGTGACTTTATCATTTTCAATACTGAATGCTGGTAAATGCCAAATTGTTTAGACTGTTACGTGCTGCCCCTTCAGAGGTCCAGAAAGATGATGCTTTGTAATAAAAGAGTAGACAATTTTAGAACAATAATGTGAAGTGCAGTTTTATTATAATATAAATGTGTTTAATCTCGTGGTAGCGGTGTATAACTGTATAAGGTCATCTTAGTAGTGTATAATGGCTGGTGCCGTGAAGTCTCTCCGGTCTGTCTTGGTGGCCCAGGTACATCTGATTGTGCTGTTCTCTTGGCGCTTCTATATACGATGTCGGCTCCTTAGATTTGGTCGGTGTGTAGACCCAGGTGTCCTTGAGGTGGATGTAACAGTTTCGAAAATTGGCTATTCTCGCAGAGAGTGAAACTGCCGCCCCGTATTTAATTATGTTGTTGTCCGCTCTTTTTGATTAGTTTGCCAATTGGTCGCCGAATGTTATATTATAATGGAATATAATAATATTTCATAGCTACAAGATCGCATTTATGCAACTATGTAAGTAATAATTATATACTAGCACGTGGATCGATTATCTACACATATAACATATATGATTGCGTAAAGACCAATTACTTTACAAGACGGTCATCTGTATTTGTTGATCTTAAGTAAGTTTTTATTAACTTCAACTTACTAAAACTTCTGTCACCACTTGCAGTCGTTACTGGAATTTTCATCAAAGTTCTTAAAGCTACCTATAAGTTTGATCAAGTATCTTGTAACATTTCATGTTGAGTCACATCAATGACATTTGTCATTATGAGGTATTATGTTACCCCGGCGTGCGAGGATCCGGGTGACTGAGGATCCCCTTCCAGGCGATACCCCCTCTCTAAAGCAATAATCAAGAAAGCGGAGAGAAAAATCACCATTGCAGAGTGGCAAAGGAAGTGGAGGGTCTCCAGCAATTTTTACTGGACTCGCCGTTTAATCCCGGACATCATGAGATGGGAGAACAGGACGTCACTGAGGATCCTGTGGACTGACCACATGACGCAGGCACTGACTGGGACAGTCTAGACGGCTGTTTTCAGTTCTTCTTGCAACACATCGCCAGGGCTCCCATCCCGCATTGCATGCACTGCCCCTGCGGCTTTGACACAGTGGAATACACATTTTTCTCTGCGTAAACTGGGAAGGTTTTCGCAACGAGCTCCAAGATCGTTTGGAACATCCTCCATGGGTGGACCGCCCCCCCCTCTTGGGATTTTCGCCACCACTATACATTATTACAATATTGGCTAGGTTAGCCTATAACCATTGATTATATATATTTAAATATTTATACTGGTGTTATCTGCTGAATGATTTTTCACTTGTACAATATTATTTTTTTTCTCTATGAAATTTTGGGACAAGTGCCATAGTATGGCTATAGAGTATTTGATAGCACGATTAAAGATATTACTATCTATAACCGTGTCCGATAGTCATAAATCATAATAACATTATTGTTTACGCATAGTACCTATCACATAGTACCTATCACATAGTAATTTAGTTATGGCACTGTAGTTTTTGCATCTTGTGTAATAGTTGTATTCGTAGTTAAGGTTTTTTGTATTATATATATTCAATACGTTTTTTTTAAACACCAAAGTGTATTGAATTAATTTATCATGTAATTCCTACAAATATTGACTTTTTTACATTTTAAATAAATATTTATACTGAAAAAAAAAAGTAGTGTTGTTATTTATATTTGTGTACCGATTATAGTTATATATTTCCAAATAAAATAATAGGAGTGGTTCAATGTCATTATCTCTGTGGATTTGAAATTCACCCCCCCCCTCTCAGAACCAGGATATATCCGCCACTGTGAGTCAGATGTCACATTAATCACATCAGAGTCTTGTATAGTCTTGTAATTATTATATAAAAATAATGTGAAGGATTAGCACATACTCTACAAGAGTATGAAATTTTAATTTGAAATTATAAATTTTATTGGTAATTATATACCTAGCGTAAAAAATATTGTTCGTTATAGCGATTTGGGTAACGATATTTCGATAAGCAGTCAGGATTTGAGATCGAAAATAAAATAAATTATAATATGATTACAAATAAAAATTACTTATATATTATTATTCTCTCTTGCTCGACGGATACCTAACTATAACAGCTTTTGACTTCATTGGCGAATGAAAATGACAATCGGCGTGTGGTCAGTGGTCGCTGGTCTATATTTTATTTTGACAAGTATAGTGGAATGGTGTGACAATAGAAGACGACCAATCAAGATAACCAACATAGGCACATGATAGTCCATAGAAAACACATTCAGCTGGATACTGTTCGAACCATCTAGTATCTACACGACGATGTACAAAAATTGCCTACACACTACTCCTAAATCGGATATTTTATTTTTAAAAATATCGATGCTAACAATAATATTGTTTTAAAAACGAAAACATTATTTCTAACATTTTTAGTTGCTTGGGTTCATAAACGAGTTTTAAACTATAAAGTATTTCTTTTCCAGTAAAAATATTTTCTCTGAATAAGTAATAACTAAATGGTAGGGAGTTATTGTTTGGGGTAGTTACATCACACATTATATATTGTACATATATTTATACATATTGTATTTTATACATTATGCATCAAATTTTAATAATAATAACAAACTTAAATAACAAATTAACCTTTTATTGCATATATAATTATAATATATAATATATAATTATGTAAGCAAGAGTGAAATATTTTAAACTACCTATGGCCTAAAGGGGGGCTTCAGCCCTCACCACCATTGTATCAACGACTGTTCATTGTCATCGCCTTTTCCTTAAGTGAGAATTTACATTTTAATGGCAAGAGGAATGTATACATAATCAAAAACCTTTTTTTCATAATTCATTCATGTTAAGTTAAATATTTACAGAACAATAATAAATAAATGATAAGTAAAATAACTCACTTTTTATTGAAAGCTATTAATCCATTGTTAATTTAATTTCTTCAACCACAGTCATGACTCATGACATTGTGACAACTGTCAATTTATTCAGAATATAGAATCACCTAATTTTGTTACACAATGTATTATTTTGTACCTATAATATGTGAGATTTTTAAAGTTAAATTTTCAGTTACAAATTCATGAAAATTTTCTATTCATAGATAACACTTTATAATTTACTTGAAAATACTTCTTAGTTTTTTCTATCTTGAACAATAAAAAAAAAATTTAACGAGAGTCACATTAATTTTTTATGTACGTTTGAATTTAAAATTTTTACTTACATTTGATTTATTCATTCGCAAATTAACTATTTCTCACAGGACAATTTCTTATTTTGTTGTAATTCAAAAACAAATAAGCGCAGACATTTTGATATTTTTACCAAATATTTATTTTATTATTTTCTATACATGATACAATTTTAAAAATATTTTGACTCATTATGCGCTATTTAAATTTAAATTTTTTTAGTTTTTTTTTTAAACATCAATAACATTTATTCATTGAGTTAAAAAGCTTAAGAACAAGGTTCCTCAGAAATTGTTGATATTGTAACTAAACAATCTAAAAAATATTGAACTTTTATGAAATATAAAAATTTAAAATTATAGTAGAAAGTGTAGTAAACACCTTTACTTAGTTAAATGTTAAGTGGAAAATGTCTTAGAAATATTTCTTCATCGTACATTATATGAATATATATATGTAATAAAAAAATATAAAAATGAATCGCAAAATGTGTTGGTAAGCGCATAACTCAACAACGCCTGCACCGGTTTTGCTGAAATTTTTTTTCAACTGTTCGGAATTGCCAGGAGAAGGTTTTTATGAACGAACATTTTTAAAAAGTCTACCGAATAAGTTGAAAAAGTGCAAAAACTATTTATTGATGTCTGTGATTTGAACCCGATACCGTTAAAATATAAAA
>WHPZ01587713.1:0-27909 GCA_016617965.1 Macrosiphum rosae | reverse complement strand
CCGAGATTCAAAAATATTAGAAATTTCTACGTCCATATTAAAGTTTACGTCGTCAACGCACTAGTCACCACTGTACTGAACCATACCTACTGAAACTATACTAAAAAGGGTTTTCCCAAAATATTGTACCTTGTACATACAACAATAAACAATATGAACAAGTAAATTATTTAATAATACCACACGTTGTGAGACGTTGTGTCAGCTTAGCATACTTGTATAAATAATCCAATTTAATAGTTAAAAAAATTACAAAATATCAAAAATATCTCACGGCTATAAATAGCGCGACTTTCCGGTGAACCTTTTCTTTTTGACAGAGGCATAAAAGCTTGTTGGGAACCTTCTATTAAAATGTCTTATGTTAACTAAGGAAAAAAATAGTTATGAATTTATAACTGAAAAATAATTTACAAAATTTAAAAAAATTATCATGGCCATAAATAGCTCTAAAATGGTCAAAACCGTTTGACATTTTTACCATGTATGGAAAACGCTAATATTATGAGTCTACGACCATTCATTTTGAAAAAACAACAAAATATCAAAAATCGGTTAATGGGAATTCGAGAATTTACCGCTGAATATCAAGTATCATAAAAAATGTAAGTTCACACTCATAAAAAAATAATACTTCGTTTGAGTCAACTTTTTTTTTTATAGATAGAAAAACTTATGTGAAATTTCTATTAAAATACTAAAATCTTACCTATGAAAAAAAACTTTTCTAACTTAAGAAAAATTTACAAAATTTAAAAAATGTCTTGTGTCTATAAATAGCTCAAAAAGAGTCACCATCGTTTGAAAATATAAGAACATATGGAAAATGGTAATTTTTACATTTGTTGAAAATTTCAAGGGTCTATTGTTATTAGTTTTTGAATTACAACAAAAGATCAAGAATTGATAGATAAAAATTCGTTAATTTACCAATGAAAATACAATATTGTAAAATTGTTAAATTCAATCACTCATAAAAATTAATGTTACTTTCCTGTAAAGTTTTTTTTTTCGTTTAAGGAAGGAACATTTGTGGGAAACCTTCTATCAAAATTTCTAATGTTAGCTATGAAAGAAAAAAACTTTTATGCATTTCTAACTAAATAATATTTTGAAAATTTTAATGAATTTTGTGAACATTTAACTTTAAATGCATATAAAAAAAAAAATTGAGCATATGTATTTTTAATATTTTTGATCTTCCATTAATTAAATTTATAAAAAACTTCTCATTATATTTTCAAGCGTTTTTGTCCTTCCAAAAATAAGACTGAGGCTCACTTTTCTAGAAGAAATGATCTTGAAAATTGAAGTATATTCAGTACCTAAAACATTACTGACAAACCGGAAAACTTTTTTTTATTGTATCTATGAAAGCAGGGAGTGTCCAACTGTGGTAATGGCCGGGGCCCGGGCCGAGGTCCCCACTGGACCAGCCTTATGGGCGGCTTTGATGATATGAATCAATAGTTATTATAATTTGTAGTATAATAGCATGACAATATGACATTAGTTATTTATAACTGTATCTCGAATAGCGGATATTCTATCAGAAATTATCATTAATTATATTGTACCTTGCCAAAAATAAGTAGAGTTTGGACTTAGTGCTGTCTTTTTAGATAATTTTAATGATTTTCTTACCTTCTTACCGAGAAGAGTGTTTCCGGTTATGACATTCTGACAACAGCAGTCGTAGCTATTTATAACGCATTGTCGAGAATAATGACTAATATGGTTATCGTTTGGCAATACCTATCGACAGTTGTCAAATCATTAATTTAATTACATATTATCACAATAGTTATGGCGGAAATGAATATAAACAAGAGGTTAAAAAATTAAAATTAAATAATAGCAAATCATAATTAATATCACGTTTTATCATTTTATTGATCAAAAAAAAAAATTTTTAAATTAATCAATAAACAATAATAAATTAACAAAACAAACACATCAACACATATCTGAAGTATAACACTACATTAGAAAATATTTCAACTATAATTTTAGTTTTGTTCATTATATTATATACACTAAAAGTTTAACAATACAATATGCACTCAAATATTAAATAGAAAAGCTGAAATATAATATACAAATATATTTTGCACATGACATTTGTTAAAAATACGTATAGGTAGAATAGTATTATCATATAATATAATATGTATAAGGTATTTAACACACAAATAATGAAAATAAAAAAACAAATTATCGTTATTATAACTATTTATAAGTTACATGTTCATAATATTAAGGAAATAGCCAATACAATATAGGTAGGTAGGTAGTAAAAGAAAAGCTAAGGTAACATATATTATTATAATCAAGACAAACAAATTGTTTATCCAATTTATTGGTTGGTTATTGCCTATTGGTAATATTACGTCTATAAAAATTAAAATATGGGTTGGTAAGTAGTAGCTGTACCAAGGTAGGATCCACTCAACTTAATTATTGATTTTTATAATAATACACATGAATAATAATATACAAAAAATAGCTATAGCATTATGATATGAATGCCAGTTACAGAGGAAAAAGACTGACAGAAGAATACCTTTTGGAATTTACACAAGACAAAGAAAAAAGGTATAATATTATTTATTTATGTCAAGGGTGTAGCCAAATAACATTTTCGAGGAGGTTTTACAATTTTTATCTGTTATAGATATTAGAGGTAATAGAATAGTAAAAAAATTACACTTTTCGTTGTAATACTTACAAAAATGTTCATACTTTTGTCTGTCTGTATAATATTGTAATTTTATTGACTTTTTTTATTAATGAAGATATTAATATTTAAAAAGAAACATTCAAAGACTTCCAAATACACCCTTGACTTCCAAAATATACGTCTAAATTAAATTGTATGTATACTATTATTATAAATATCAGGAATGGTTACAATTTTATTATTATAATCATACAGGTCTACAAAAATATATTATAATATGCGGGGGTAAATACATTTGATCACATATATGGTTTTGTAATATATATAATTATTGTTTGCACTTCACACTAAGTGGTTATAATATTATTATGATTTATAATGTAAGCTGCCAGAATATACAAAGATAAGAGATAGATTATGTTGATTATACATTTACACATGAATAAAACGGTTTAATGCCGTATATTTTGGTCAGTTCAATTATCACAATTGTTTATAATAGTGAGGTATATTATATTATATATTTTGCTAAGTAGGTAAGTAGGCATTATGTTGTTTGATTCTTATGAAATTATGAATCCACATTATTGAAGCTTTATAGCTTATAGTTTTATAAATTTGATTAATAATGTTTGTTCTTTCTAGGTTTTGAATTTGTGATGAAAAAAAAATGATAATAATAAATAATGAATCCAAAAAATAAATAATGTATAGCATATTCGCATGATTCTATTGGTAAGTTTTTATTACAGTCACTACCTGCCAATACAAATATATTAATAACAATTTGATGTTATAAAGCGTTTATAGGTACTTTTTTTTTTTTAAATCATAAATCAAATTAAATAATTACCAATACGATATAGTCAAAACTTATAAATTTGAATTATAAAAGGAACAAAAAACAACACATTATAGCGAACAGGGAGAGTCAAAATAATAACGATAATCTTATATCTATCAATTTAAAATTTAGAATTTAACTCATTAAAACGTTGACATAATTTGCAATGATAATATTTTCTCTATCGATCTAAAATGAAAAATTTTTATTTTTCCATAAAAAAAAGTTGCTTACATAACTGTAGGTACATAATTTCACAGTTGGTATTTTATAAATTGAGCCAAAGTTACATGGTAGGTATAATGAAACACTGTATTATCTATGATAATTATCTATGATAAGTATATCTCACAAATTCTAAGAACCTATTACTACCTTCTTAGTTATTAGAAAAAAAGTACGTTTGGTACAATCTGGTATTATAAATCTTGAATTGTATTTTTAAATTTCAAAAGTTAAAACTAATTTGAACTTATAAATTTGTAATTTTTTTTTTTTAAATAAATAAGCATTAAGTATTATTAAATTAATTAAATTATCTTTATATATTTCACAACCAAATAGTAAAAAATTGCAAATTGGACATATAGTGCTTCAAATATTTGAAGTTTTCTTTAATTTTATATTATGAATTCTCAAAGAATAATAAACTATCACATCAAAACATTTGGTGATTTTCATAATTTAATAAAATTAAGTTGAATAAGGAGTTGAATAAAAGTTTTTAGGGAGTTTTATATAGGCAATTTCCTAAGTCCATGTGTGTTGTAGAAATGTGTGTGTAGTTAGTAGGCACTGGATTTTTGTTAATGGAGCGGGGGGGCTTAAAAATGTTCTTACTTTCCATACACATAAGTAAACAATTTTTACACATATGTATACGTATTTCCTTATCACATACTAATTGAACTATTTATTTGTGGGTATCTAACGTCTACTATTTTTGTATATAATTTAATGTAAAAAATATTTTTTTTGGGGGGAGGCTTCAGTCCAAAAGCTCCCTTCCACCTGGGTGCGCCATTAGTAGTAAGTGATCATTAGTATGTCAAGTGTGACTGTAGTATTACAATAGTAATGGAGCGCTTCCATACGTTGATAAGGTGATAGAAGAATATTAATATTAATATTTTTTTTCTAACAATATTAATTTTGCAAATTGTAGACCAACCTATTTATCCGATAAAGTTTCAAGAATCATATTAGAATTTCTCATGAAATTTACTTGAAAATGACATTCTTGCATATTTATTAAAAATTAAGAATTTGAATTTGAAGTGTTCAGTTTCAAAAAGTGGGAAAGTTGTTTTCAAGTAAACTTCATGACAAATATAAATATTATTTTCAGAACTTGAGAAGTCTTAACTGACTACTAGGATTGTTGGTACAAGTAGGATAAAATATGGGTCTATTTTGGTAGAAAACAGAGCCCGGATCGAATCCCTTTAAACGAAAAAATTTGTAAACTATGATGTGGAGAGTGGACCCTGTTAAATATTAACTAATTTTTAATTGATTTATTTAAATGAATTTTTCTTGAGATGTTGGAACATTGCAATTATAAAAAATGTATAAATGTAATAGTGATGTTTTTGAAGGTAAAAATTTTTGCAAGTAATTTCACACAAAATAGTGCATTATGGACAAAAAATGATTGCCTAAAATTGATTTGTCCAACATTTTATCGATTTTTTAAATTTGTTATTTCTTTTAATTATACTGATTTATTTACAATAATATTATATAATTATAAGTGTATATGAATCATAATGAAGAGATCAACAAATATAGTGTAATATGATAACATAATAATCATAATACTAATAATATAAAAAGCAATCAGATATCATTCAGTTCATTTATCATGGAAATTGGAAAGACTTAGTTAATAAATGATATAATAACTAAACATTATACAAATAATAAATATAATAGGATAAAAACAGAATTAGAGAGTAAATGGAGGGTTGATAACAGCTACCAAAAAGTTCAAGTAAATTATTACTAAATATCAATTGACAAAATTATACGTATAAATAAATTAGTGGAATATTTAAATATTAGGTTTCATTACCCACGTATGTCTACTAAAATATGGTACGTTCTATTTATTGCATGTTTTGGCGAGTTATAATGCACTGGCACTAAAATTAAATGCGTTCGGTCTCGAGTGAATTTCTGATCGGTATGTCAACAAGGGCCGCGTACTCAATGTATCAGACTCGCCAGTGATTTGTGATTGTAGTCTCACCAATTATTGAGGGTCCGAAATACTGATTTAAACGCCCTGTCAACGGATTATGTTACAATACATTACTATTATTATTTTTACTATTGCAAACAATACAATGAATATTACGACCACAATATTTTATAATATACCTTAAAAACGATATTTATACGATTCACCCGGAGAACAGTTAACCACAATCACTGGGGAGCGTTCCTCCTTTGTCTAGGACCAGCATTGTTGTTGTGATGGTGGTGGTGGTGATGGTGGTGGTGTCGGTGCGCGTTGGAAGAGTAACCACCTCTCGGGTTAAGCATGTTTAACACCAACGTGGAGCCGAGCGCCAGCCTCGTGCCAGCCGACTGTTGGCCACGGTCTGGCAGCTTTATCAGCAGCGTAGTGACTGCCGCATTTGCGTCGCTGGTTGGTTCGATCGCCAACGGCCTGATGTCACCAAACCTGGTCACCTGGCTGTTGTTAGTCTCCGGCTGCTGCTGGGGCGTGCTGCAGTTCAGAACGATGGCCACAAAAGCGAACGGTCTCTTGGCCATGTGCAACATCTCCACGACCTGCTGGCGACGAGCGCGTCGCATGTCAGCTGCCTGAATGTCGAAAAAAAACTACATTTTAATAAAAATTCACATTAAATTATTACGCAATATATTATACATTATAATCTAATCATATTGTTTTACCGTAATCACAAAATTATATGGAATATTCATAAAAATCAAGTTGATGCAGAACGGTTGTATACTCATACTTATGAATAGTGAAAATTAAAGCTAATACGCTTATTATATGATAGAAAATGAATAACACTTTGGATTAAATTACATTATATCCGTTATGAATATATCAAGTGATTATTTTATAATTTAAGGTATCTAACTACACATGAAATAACCTAACTATATATATAAGTACCTAACTTATGGGTATATAACTTATAATATCACTATGGTAATATTTTACATATTATCAACAAGTAGGTAAGCTGGAATAGACGTCTAAAACATTTGCCCCATTCAAAGGATAGATACGTTCACCGAATCGAAAGAAATACCTATATAAATAGGTTCCGTATTATAGAATATGGGCTTCATGACTGAATGTCTGGATTACTAGCGGAAGAAGAAACATAGGTTGTCATATTAATTGTTTTCCCTCTACTGTGAAATTTGCTATTTTACCCTTTACTATTATACTTTTGTTGTACAGATTTATATTTAATTTATCTAATGACTTTATTAGCCACAATTATTAATAACAGTAATAATAATAAATTAATAAATTAGAAATAAATATTGTCATTGTAATTTGTATGAGTATTTTTCTGTAGGATTCCTGACAAAATACAACATAAATCCATTTCCAGTTCTCAAAACTAATGACATTTCTACAACCTATACATGTAGTAAAGATTTGGTATTATTTACTTGTTTTGCTTTCCATCCAACAACGCATACAGCAAGAAACAAAAAGAAACACGAGAAAAATACAGAGAAAAACACAAAGAGATCAATATGAAGTTGGTCTTGTCTAAAAAACACTGTTCCATAAGTTGGGACAGGTACTAAATGAGTGGCTTGAGCAGGTAACGATGAGATCGCTAACAACGCCATGTAATATCTTGTTGCTGATAGGTCATGTTTGTCATGTGGAAGTGTAATGATCAATCTGAAAAACAAATTATATAATAATAATATAATATATAGGTATTGTATAGTATTTTGACCATTAACATACCTATTGTTGACATTTTTCACCATTAGCAGGGACATACTCTTTTTCAATGTTACGTATGTAGACAAACCTTTGGTTTTATGCTCTTGATATGTAAATAGATGTTTACCTTTTGAAGAATTTGAGCTACTACTCACACGTTCAATCGTTTCCATTTCACTAAACCACTCAAACCTGAAAAAATGTGCCAAGTTTAAACTATTTAATTATGGGTCAAATTATCTACCATCCGACTTTATCAATGAATTATATTACCTTGGATCAAAATCAAAAACATTTCTATTAAGTGACTTATTTTTAGTAACTATGAAAATATCCTCATGTGATGTTAAGAAGAAATCGACAGCGCCTTGTGTTATGTCAACAGTGATTCTGATATCGACATTCATAAAACGTGGTTGAACAACGAAAAACGACTAAAACAAAAAAGAACACTATTAAAAAAGCATTACAATAAAACATAATACTATACTTTCAAAATAATTCAGATGGTTAACATTTAAAAAAAATTATATTTTAAATAATAATATAATATATTAAGGATTAGTAGTTGTCACAAGTGTTTGTGTTAGATATTATAATATTGTTCTATTATAGCTTTATCAATAACAAAAATGATCAAGTATACGAGATTTGAATTTATTGCAACATGCAAAAAATATTAAGTCAGTACTAAAAATGTTTAGGAAAATAGAAATACCTTAGTAGTAGGGCGTCAGAGCTGGTACATTATTAGTACAAAAATATGTCTTACAGGAAAAACGCTAGCCTTGTAGAATAGTCACAGTTTGTTAATTTTTTTTTATTTAAAAGAAGAGAGCATTTTGCAGATCAGATCAATGCCTGATTTTCAAAACTATAATTATAGATGCTAAAATATGCATTTGAATAATGAACAATGTTTGTTTTTTTTTGAAACGTATTTTTCTAGCACTAATTAAAGTAAAATAAAAAATTTGACCCAATCTGAAAAAAAGTTCTCATCTTTCAGATAAAAAAAAATTATCAAAATTCAATTTATCAATGGGGTGTGAGAGTTTTTCCTATGAAATCATTTTTGTTGATATAATACACCGTGTATCAACCCACCCTAAGTAGGTATTGGACAGTGAAAAAATATTATAATTAAGATAGCAACTAAAATTTAAAGTATAATTTTCAATTCGCTTAGAATTGGGGAAAGTTGGAAAAACTGGCGCCAAAAGCCTTAAGTATTTGATAATAATTGTAATTTTGAAGGAAGCAAGGAATTTTATATAGAAACAATTAATGATAAAAAAACTATGATACAAGTTGGTGATTTTAAAATTTAATTTTTGCTTGATGTAAAGAAAAAATATCAGAAAGTGAAGTTATAGTTGAGCACCGCTAAGAATTATTGTTTGACTGATTTGATTTATCACTGTTAATAGGACTGATAGGTTAAATCTTAAGAGGTATACTACTAGTATATATTAATGTAATAAAAGTATGGAAAGTAAGGTCTGATTTTTTATTTATCTTATTTCTATGACAAATAACTATTTAAGATTTCAAGTGAATTACAAAAGTAACATAATGGATATTATAGTAAAATGTTTTACAAACATTGTAAATATGTTTCTTCTTATTATAAAGTACATATTTTTATGGAATATAATATTTATTATTTTTATTATTTTAGTGCATACCGTTTGTCCTGGGTAAAGCGGATTAGGTTTTGTTTTACACTCATCAAGCAGTTTGGCATCAAGGCAAAACCTTAAGTCTACACTCATTTGTTTGTAACACTGATGGCCATCAGTTGGTGTACCCATATATGATTCTCTGCACTTTGAACACTGTTGCATCCAACACAGCTGAACAGTATTTTTTAATGTTCGATGATGAGGTACGCCCCCTGACTGACAGTTTGTGTCACTTTCAGTATTGTTTTGACAATCACATTTTTCTCCAGTAATTGGATCACATGTACTCCCATGACCATGACATTCACATGGTCTACAAATAAAGATTAATAGTACATATTAAATTTAGTTGGTGATATAATTTATTGAAGATAATATAAATCCATATTTAAAATATGACACTTGCCTACAAGGATCTCGATTATCACTTGAACCTCGAAAATGGCCAGATAAACAACCCGAACATGTAGGACCGGTTGTGTTGTCCATACAATTAATGCAATATGCATCAGAAAGAGGTCCATCATTTTGCATAAGATTATTATTAGGATCATTTAAAATACTTAGAGCATCAAATGGTTCATTATCGTATTTTTCAACACATACTTGAGCATGCCCATTACAATAATCTGAGCATGGTATACATTGTCCATGATCCACTGGGTTACCAACATAAAATAGTTTACACCGTTGACATTGAGACCCTTGAGTGTTGTTTTTGCAACTCAAGCATTCTGTTAATCGATCAGGACCAGCACAATCAGAGTGTCCATTACATTCACATTGTATTGTACAATTGGAACCAACATAGCCAAAACCACAGCGGCAGACATCTGGTTTTATGCATTCACCTCTAACGCAGCCTGAAAACCAATACAATTCAAGGTTATTTTTACTATTTTCACTGAAATTTTGATTTGTAATATGGGTTATCTCCCAATAGTGGTCCAACAATGAACTGTGGTCTACTGTAATGATAATTTAATTATAGTATGTGGTCTACAATACATAATATATTATTATATTTAGTGATTTTACATGAAATAAATAATTGTAAAAAATGAAATAACCAAAATAAAAATATTAACTTTTTTTCCGTTTGCTGCAGATCATATTAAATACTTGTAACAACACTGATAAAATTGAAGATAATAGTATAGTATAGAGTAAGTATAGTATACAAGACACCAATTAACGTCATTCAGCATATTATGCAAACAATTTTAAATTACTCCATTTGCTGTGAGTTCATTAGTTTTATCATTTTATAGATTGAAAAAAATAAAAAAATGATATAAATATTATTAAAAACTATAACTGTGTAATTTAACTATGATTTCTTCAGTTACAAATGTACTTTAAAATTCATTATAGTTGATTATAATCAACTATACCTACTAGTCAGCATAACACGCAATAATACATGACAGACAATACAACACCAACTAAACTGTTGTCATTTATAACAGCATTGATTTTAAAAACACTGGGAGATACAAATATAAAATATGTATCACTAGAAGATATAAAGAGAAAATATATTAAGTTATTTAAAATAATAAATAATATAATAATCATAATGACGTGCTATAGTATAACACAAGACAGTGACCAAGACATATTGGCAGATATATATGTTAATGTATATTTAAATTTATTAAAATTTTTTAGTAGTATATTTTAATTAATCACCTTGTGTACAAATCGGAATACATTGAGAATTATCATCAGGTTGATAACCATTGCCACATACACAATGAAAACCATCAGCAAGATCAACACATTCTTCACTTTCTGAATTGCAACTATGATGACCATTTACACATTCATTTTCGGGTGGACAAGTTATATAATACCATGCTACTGAATCATTCAAAGTTAATTCTTTATTTAATAAAGCTACATCTGTTGATGGTGAAAGTGCATCATCTATTCCGTAAATGAAATCATGAGATTCTAAGTTTTGATAAGCTGCCATTTTAGGTTCAGTATTTAAGTGTTGAAGTAATTCCTGACATGAATGGTTAGGGCCAGAAGCTGGACTAGACATATAACCTTCCGTACATATTCCCTAAAATAAAAATAAAAATATAGTTCTCTATTTTTTAAACTAAAATATTTTTCAACAAATGTTTTTACCTGTCCAGTTTTGTTCAATACATCTAAAGCACACCATCCACAATGGGTATGGCGGAGACACGTGGAACATTGAATATAGCTAGAACAAGGTTGAGGACAACGATCTATGTTACCACCACTAAGAACAAGTCCACAAACACCCCCAGCACAGTACAGTGGTTGATAACTAGGTGATATGCACTCGTTTAATGTAATTGACCAGCGACATTCATGCCATCCTCCTTCTCCACCCTAAAAGTTAAAATAAATGTAATACAATTATAATTTATCCACATTAAGAATATTTTACTTGAGATGATAAACATGTTTCACAGGATTTGTGAGCAGAACAGCGTTCTGGACAAATGGAAGTGTTTTTTATTTTGATATTTGATCGTTGACTGAGATCTAGACTAGAACAACTCCAATCATTCAATGACCCACTATTTGAAAGAGTTTCAAACTCAGATGCATGCACTTGCCTGAATATGAAAAATAATAAATTATGACTGAAATAAGTAGTTGGAATTTTAGTATTGCATACCTAGTCCATAAACAATTTCCTTGCTGATGACATTTTTCACAATTAGTTGCCATACATTGAATATTTGGACACATTTCTACTTTTGTCACTGTTTTACATTGATTATCACAGCTTGAAGCATCTTTAACACACTGTCCTTTAGTACCACAATTTGCACACCATGAACAAACCTAGAAATAATACATTAATATAACCTTGTTAAAATTTAAAAGAAATGTAATTTAAAGTTTATTGCTTACATTTGAGTTTTCATAATGATTATTAGGCCATGTAGCTAAACAATCAGTACATGTTGTGTACTGTTCACAAGATCGACTAGATATCCAATTTGAATTACAAGACACTCCATTATTTGTTCGTGATGTACCATTAGTCGAAACACAGGGATTAAAGCCTGGGCCAAGATGAGTAAAACAGTAACTGACATTTGTTCCTATCACTTGACAAAATGAACATCCAACCAGAGATCTAATTAAAACGAAGCAAGCAATACATATTATATAGTTAAAACATTTAAAATACGAGATTTACGTTTTAACATTTATCCTCTTAAATAATCAGTATACATAAGAATTAGAAATATAACTGTGTTGTTAATAATTTAAATACGTACATATTTAGGTAATAGAAACATAAATAAAAATTATAAACATTTCTACAATGTGATTAAATCAATTAAAAAATTTAAACATTATCTAGAAATTGTATTAAGTTGAAACAATTTCTGACCTGCATTTATCTCGTTTACCAGACCACAGATTACAAAGGTCTTGTGGTAATTGAATCCGTGTTACACGAGATTGTATATCGCCAGCAAAACCACCAAGAATGTACATAGACTTTGTTTCCATGTCTAATGTCATTGCATGAGCATGAGTAGGTGGTGGTGGCAAACCAATAATAAATATATCTGGAAAATAAAAATGTATTATTTTCATTTTTATTTAAACTGCACTTTTTATACTGAGTTCATTTTACCTGGAGTTAATAAACGTATCCACTGGTTACATGCATATGAGTAAGCAATAAGAGTATCATTTGTACTAGGTGGATCAGTCCTTCCACCAAAAACAAACATATATTCATCTGTTGTGATAGCTGAATGTAAAAATCGCCCCCTTGGCTGAAAAATTGAATAAATACTTTTTAGATAGCAATATTAATGACAGGTGCTATGAAAAATGTATACTCTATTCAATTTAAGAAATTTAGTCAGCGGGGGGCATGGCTCCATTACAAGCATGGACCTCAAACACGAATACAAATTTTAGTTATTCTACAATGAATGTTATTAATATGTAGTTATTATTTGAAACTCAATAGAAAATCGCTCAGTTGAAAACTCGTTGTATGTCGTCCATTGTCGTGTGTGCGTAGTGCACGTAAACAGTGGAGAGGGGGAACAATAGGCTGTACTTGAAAACTGCCGACTACGTTTCTTAAGTGGAATAGAGTACAAACACGTAAATAATGGAAAATAAATTTGTGAATTCTAATACAGTGTACTCTCAGTAATAACACATTAAGATTTTGATAACTCAAAATGTTTTTCTCCGTGAGCTTCAAGTTACCGAGAGTACACTGTACAAATAATAAAATTATTTAGAAATATACTATTGCTATAATTAGAAGTATGAATCCAACATAACTTGATTTGAATATTACTTTTGGGGTATCATAATGTATGAATAATAATAACAACAATACGGTATATAACGAGTGGTATATTTCTAGGAACAAAGATTATTCAACATCCTTTTTATATTATAATTTATACAATTGAAATACATGTTTACAACATTTAAATAAATTACTTACTAGGCTATTTTTTGGTGGATTATAGTCTTTGAAAATAGGTAGAATAGTCCATATTTGTAATTCATAGTTAAGTGCGAATAATTTATCTGTCATTATTGTTTGATTAACAGAGTAAATATATCCACCAAATACATACAAACTATCGGTTGGACCATGGTATACTGTACTATGTCCATAAATACCTAATAATCAAAATGGTAAAATAGATACGTTATACATAGGTATAGATAACAACAAAATAAATACATACATCGGTATTTGGAAAAAAATGTATATATGTTACAATTGAAGTGTTGAATCAGTTAATGAAATTAGTTAATGAAATTACTAGGTAATATATAAAATAACTAAAACGTGTAGGTAATGTATATAATTTATACTTAAACTAGTTATTTTACACATTCCCTGCCATCACTTCTTTGATGTGTCAAATTGTACAAAATATCATGTACAATATCGTTAATTTACTGTCCAGCATGTTAATAAATTAGATTAGACTGACATCCTTCTTGTAGGTGACTGCAATGTTCATGTAAGTTTATCATGATGGATAAGATTATCGTTGTATATGTAATATCTATTATTGTTTAAAGCTTAGTAATAGTCTTACAGTCATACGCGGTCAGTGTTGGTTCGTCTGTCTCCACACTATTATTTAAGTATTTATATAATACACAACGAGTTCAAATGAATTAGATTTAATGAAAGAAGTTTTATATTAGTGTTAAAAATCGTTCATTAAAACCAAATAGTGCAATTTTAACAATAGAAAAATATGCTAGTTTGATGATAGATGTGAAAAAAAATGAAAATAAAAAAAAGGATTCTTCTCGTGACTGTTGGTTAGAAAAACATTACAATATTGTAAAACTAAACGGCATTGATAAATTAATACTACTCGTAAGTAATCAAAATAAAAATGTTAAATTATATGACATGATTGAAGATATGTTTGATTATTTAAATGAAATTCACATGACATTCACAATTCAATTTCAAATAAATAAAAAATTATAATATATTTTAAATTGTATTGTGTATTATGCTTTAACGTATATCAAACTAAAATTTTATAGAATAACTAGATATTCTATGAAGTAACTAGATAAAGTATAATAATTTTAAAGTATGATTTCATACTTTAACCAACATTCGTAGGTAATTCATGAATACCTAATTATTCCATAAAATGGTGAAATTCAACACTTTAACTGTAGCATATTATATACTTAACTATAAATTAATTGCTAATTAACTATTTTGTTGTTTTGTGATGCACTTACCAGCTGGTCCATAGCCACTTGTTTTAAACTTTTTCCAAACTTCTGTTTGCATATCAAACTCCCATACATCTTCAAGGAAACCCATATCTGGACTAAAACCTCCAATTAATATAAGACTTTCTTTTTCACCAACAGATCGTAATGTAAGAGTATGGCCGGCCAATGGTGGTGGATCTAATTCTGTCTGAAAAATTTAAATAATGAATAATACAATAATTAAATATAATTAAAAATCAAACCAATTGTGTACACATATTAATTAAAAATCTAATATATTGAAAAAAGAGAATAATAGAAAACAAGGTATAGAGTTGAAAGTTCCAATTCAATTCTATTGAAATGTTATTGCCAAATTGAGTTCAATTTTTTATGTTGTTTTAAATAGTATGAAAATTAATATAATTAAGTAGTATACATTTGTGGGTATTTAAGTATTAATACTCTTTTATTTTTAAATATATGTTACCCTTCATTTGTTTTTATTTCAGATACATAGTTTTTATACATGTTATTCTTATTAATCATATGAATTTATAAAAGTTAAAGGAAAATTCTAATACAGTCTTAATATACCTATAAACATAATAAACGAATATATACGGGGGTTTTTTTTTAACCCAGGAGAAGTATTGTTAATAAGTGTGACAAAGGTAATTTTTTTTATTTATATAAGCCATAATTAAATGGTGTATTACATCTTAATAAAACAAATGACCATAGATACATGAAAATTTCACTGAATGTTTAATTAGCATTTTCTATACACAATCAAAATATGTATGTACAGTTTCTACCGGAAAGTCAGATCAAATTCTTATGAGCTTTTGAGTTCAAATATTTACATCATTAGTGCCTATATGCATTGTTAATATATGTGTCATATAAATTATTGTTGTTTTTTGTAAAATGTTTTTGAAAATATTTTTTATACATTGTTTTAAGTTATTACAAAATAATGATTTTAAAAAAATATATATTTTTAAATATTTTTATTCTTATAATTTTTTATGTTTTACTTTTTTGTATGACAACATACAATTTTATTTTCATCTTCCAGAGAATAATATTTTTCTGAGTATTTTGATACATAAAAATGGAATTTATGAGGAGCAGCATATGAGCCATAAGTAAGTAAAGCAAACTTTAGATGAGCGGAGTAGTGGACCAACATTTTGGAGGGTTATCGTGTACCACTCCATCCGCTCATCTAAAATTCAAATACTTATAATTCATAAACTACTCGTCCTAAATTCTATTTTTATGAATCGAAGTACCTAGAAAAATGTTTTGCTTTGGAATATGAAATTGAAAATGTAAATTGTCATTAAAAACGTAAAAACTTAAAAAATGATGAGGAGAAACCTTCTTATATGAGTAATTAAAATATCACAAATTCCAAATTCTTATAACTAGCTTAAAAATTAAAATATTGTATAAAAACTCAAGGATTAATAATGCTATTAATAAAGCTTAAACACAAATTTGGAACTGCTGAATACAAATTTGTTATGTTGTGTGTTCGGAGACAACACATGTAAGTATGACATCCTCTTAATAGTTTAACACTAATTATATCCATATTAGTTACTTGTATGCCTATCCATCTTTGATCCTTTAAACTGAATTTCCAAAAGTCTGATAAAATCTTCATTGAATATTTTGTAGAACGACCGTAAGGAGTTTGAATTTGTGTTAGACCACCATACACATATATTTCCCTTCGAGAATGTACTATTTCAGCTGCATGGAAATACCTCCCATTTGGCATATGAGCGTCATTTGTACCATCTACTGTGACCTTTTAATAATATTTATCATATTACAAATAACTCGAAAAGTATTTACAACGTTTTGTTTATTTCAGACTTGAAACAATGTAGCTTACTTGCATCCAAGAATTGTTTTTAGAGTCAAACAAACGAATATCATTTAAAGGACCATGTGATAATGAATAACCACCAAATAACCACAACTGACCACGCCTTGTTGCAACCACTGAATGTCCAAATCGAGGTAATGTTTGACGTAAGTGATCTAAATTTTCTGATACGTGAGCTGAGTTAAATAGATCCGTAAATATAAGTGGTTGCCGTAAATGACTAGATATAGGAACTGAAATTGAACAATCTTCTCCTTCATAAATACTATCACAAATACATCGACCGTATTCCTAATAAATAAAATAATAATCAGTTATTTAAATCTCTAGAATTTGACAAAAATCTACTAACATGATCACATTTTCCATGGCCTTTGGCATGATTACAATCATTTGGACATATTAAGTCTTGACAAAGTACTCCAGTACTTCCTTTTTGACATACACAACGGTTATGATGACATACTCGGGTTGGGGGGCAGAAGTCTGGACAGCTAAACACTATGTACGTAGCATTAAACCCTTCAGTAGGTTCAGATTGCTTGTAATAAACAGTCATCACACCTACATTTTTAATTAAATGTTTAATTTGAAATTTTAACTTGTAAGATAGAAACATCTTATGTAATATGTAAGCTTACCAGTAACCCCTTCTATGGTTAAAGGATACTGAGAATCTCTAGTACAAAATACACCAAGAGAATGAGCTGGGTGTGTTCTAGACATAGACACAAAATTTGGTAGTCCATCATACACATAAACACTGTTCATACCACATGGGACATTTATATCATTATCGATTGTTAACTGTATCACATAAGATCCACTGAAAACCACCAGGGAAATGAAATACATTGAATATTAATATAATTTTAGAAACTATTATTTTATAAGTATTATTTATTTGTTTTTCTTTTTACAACTAGAAACGGATTATGAACTTACATGGCAGTTGAATTATTTCGCATGTTTTCAGGATCAATTATCCAGAGACATTCTTTCGATGGTGGACCTTCTAAACGTGTTTCCCAAGCACTAATCTCCACAGATTTCGATCCAAACCCCTGAGGGCCCATACCAGATAAAATACCTCTGGCCATACATTGGTGATAACAAACATTTCCATTTCTATAAAATCAAATAAGTTTAGAAAATATCTTTTACATTTTAAATCTATACTTATAAAATAATTAAACAATATTTTGAATCATATCATTATTGTTAAATAATTGGTTTATATATTTAAATAGATTTAATAACAATAATTACTTTGGATCTCCAAAAAATCCTTTTTTGCAAAATTGACAATTATCTCCTTCAGTATAATGTTTACAATAACATTTACCCGAATTAGAATCACAAATACCAAGTTGTTCATCACCATGATCATTGCAATCACATTTATGGCATCCTTCTATTGATGTTGCATTACCATAACTTCCAGCTCTTTAAAATAATTATTGGACTATAAGTGTGAGTATAATATTTTTTAATAGTTTATTTCATTGAACTTACTTGCAATATTCGCAAAACTGCCCAGTGGTCCAATCTTGACACTGGTCACATGTACCAGGTCGTTCGTTACAGGTTGAATGATTATTACACCCACAGTTAATTGCACAATCAGCTCCAGTCCATCCGAGATCACATTTACATGTATAGTCAGGTGCTCCAATACAATATCCATTTAGACATTTATGATAACACCTATAAATTGAGTCATATTTAAGTAAAATATTAAACGTAAAAATGATGCTGTTTTATTTTCCTCTGAATGAAATATAATACTGCCTACTGGTATTATATTAGTTCGACATTAGTCAATACATATTACTTGATATAATTTCCATCGATAAAATAAAAGGAAAGTATTTATTATTTGACAGTTGAAGAACCATTATAATACCGGCATAAGAGACTTACGTTCTTGTACATGAATGTTTTCCATCGCCTATAAAACCTCGTTTACACTGACAGCTATATGAACCTTGAGTATTGGTACATTTGGCTTCTTTATGGCAATCATGTAGCCCCAGACCACATTCATCAACATCTGGACATTGTGCATATGCCCAACTTGAGTCTTCTTCATAAGTATTGTTGTTCATTATGTAGGAACAAGTTCCTAGGAGATAATAAACATAGTTAAATATAACATTCATAGCATATAAAACTGAAATATTCTTTATACAGTTATTATAATAATATTTGGATCATTAAAGAAGGCACATACCTATAAATGGTTTACTAAAATCACCTCCTGTACAAATCCCTTGGATTGGGTTACCACTGTCATAACACCATCCACAACCAAGAGTTTTTAGACAACTAGAACAATTCATACTTTTCTCGCATGAGGTACATGCTAAGTTAGGTTTATCTATTTGCATTTGTCCTGATCCATAATAATGAACACTTCGGTCAATCCATTCTCGACATCGTCCAAATTGATATTCGGATGTATATTCGGAAAAATGGAAACATTCCTAAAAATTATGATAGGTAATAAAAATTGGGCTAGAGATAAATAAAATACTTTACATTTGTTGCTCGGCACCAAACACATCGACCATTGTCCAAGCAATCAGAACAGGAGTGTCTATTTGAACATGGGACAGGGCATGAATCAATAGATACCACTCCGTCAGGTAATCTAAATAGGAATGGATAGTGATATATATTACAATAAAAACATCAAAATAGTTAGTTTTAATTGCTTGTTTAAAATGACAAAATCTACAATAATTCATACTTAACCAGTTTCGATAAAATAAAAAAAGATCTTTTTTAACAAACCTTCCACGTCGCTCACATTTGGCTTCTTGACTCCACCATTCACAATATCCACTTTGAATACAGTCAACACAATCCACATGATTAGAACAGTTTGGGCATAGTTGAGGTGATATAACAAGATATTTCCATTCATTAATATTATTATTATTATGACAAAAAACTGAATCTGTTTGATTTCTTGTGGTGCAAACTGATTTTAATTCACACCATGCACAATTAGCATCACTAACACATATGAGACAACTTTGATAGCCAGTACATATTGAGCTGTCTCTGCTATGATATGGTTCAAGATAATCCATTGTAAAAGGCTATTTATATTTAAAATACATTAATGCATAAATAATTATAAGCATTTAGTATTTAATAATAATTATAAATACCTTTGAATTATTATGACCCTTATTGTGTTGTAATTCTACAATAGAGGTACCAGTGTTTTGAGAATAAGTTATATTTTTATGAGTAGTTAAATCTAATAAGTATCGTTCAGGAGCATGAAATGGTTGATCTTCAGTAGACCACGATGAAAGTTGTAAACATTGCCAACCATCAGCTTTCAATGTTATATTGATTTCCTAATAATTGATTTTAGTTTATAAGAAAAGATAACTAATGAGATTAATGAGAATTTCTGAATTTACTTACTGGTTGGTACATATATGGAGATGTCATTATAAGTCGTGTATTTGTAAATCGAGAGCATAATTGCAGTTGGTCCTTATGATTGTCCCACATCTGAGGAAATCGCAAAAATCCAGAAAGCCTTACAACCATTGTACCACCAATTGATAGATCAGCTCTTGACATTGGTAAATGGGTTGAAACATCAATGATACTTGTATTAACTACTGATACCTATAACATTTATTAATTATTTTAAAATAATAAGTAATAATCAACATAATTAATATACAGAAAAGTTGAATTTACTAGATCCGGCTGTGAAAAATTTGCAGGATGTAAATATTTGAAAAAAGTCAACCCTGATCTTCTATCTAACGCTCTGCAATTGTCTGGATAAGCAACTTCTATTCCTCCGCCATTAAAATTATTGTTATGTAGACCACACACCTCATAATTATCTGTAAAAATAAAAACATTTTAATCCAGTTATAATATTTTTTTTATACATTAATGAATATCAAATATAGATATTTATTTACCATTTTTATGATGACATCGACCATCTTGTATGCACCAAACACATCGACCCAATTGCATTATATGGGCAACTGAAGTGGTTGATTGATTATTGCTAAAAGGAGTACTTTCCCCATGAATTAAACACGAATGACAATCAGTTAAAGCAGAACAGATACCCGGGCATCTGGTTGTTTGTAAATTGGTTGTACAATTTATACCCCCGTTGCGTCCATAACAAGTATCGTCAGAAGAACACCACCCACATTCAGGATTTGCTGTACACTCTTGAAGACCTTTGTGTCTAAATTTTAATTTTATTGTTAATATTATTTTGGAGTAAATATTTATATATTTTTATAATATTTATTACCTTAAGCACATCAGTTCTAAATGATAGGAATCGTTTCCTGTAGGAACTAATGTTGGTGGTAAAACAAACGCTAACAAATCTGAGTTTATGTTTCCTCGATATCCACCAACAATAATTAATGTGTTTCTGTTACGGACATCAGACCCGTGCCCGAATACACCAAACATTTTCTTATGAGTGAACTCTATAACACATTTATTAACAATTAAAAATGTAGAAAAATTTATAAAATGAAGACAGAACATTTTCTTCAATTACCTTTGTTAGATAACCCAAGGACATCTCGACTAAGCCATGTATTACAACCAAGATGATACAGATATATTTCATTGTCATAACAAATTTCTTCCTTGGCATGTCTATGTGTATATCCTCCAAAAACAACAATGTAATTTCCTAAAAACAAAAGATTTAATAAAATCAGTTATATTATTTAAATTAATTTATTAAGGTTAAGCAGCCCACACAAAGACTTAAAAATATAAAAAATACAGCCAATAACATAAGTTATATACATTTAAACAGTAAGCTTTAAATAATATTATACTCATTGATATCAACAAACATGGTAGTGACCAGGTGTAAGACCATCTGTTTTGCTTTGATTACTGAAGGGCAGAATATTATTGAACTACCTATTATTAAAAATTATTCTAACCATAGCTTAGTTTACTTCAATTAATTAAAGACTGTATTAACATTTATTAACTGTAGTTACAATAATTGTACTACAGTAACAAATTTTAATATCTAAAGCTACAAATTAAAAGAACTAAAAAAAATAACCTTGTCAAATAATTTTAAATATTCACTATTATTAATTGACAAATATTGACTTCAGATTTTTGAGATTTTTTATAATATAATTTGGTCATTATGACACGGCCCTAGCGCCTGCGTTCTCTTCTCAACTGTACACACTGCAAAAGGGCTCAAGAGGGAGAATATCGAAGTTAATATGATAAGATCGCGGTGGATCACTGATACGCAGTACGGCCTGTGAGTTGCGGGTTAAAATCCCGTCCCATGCGTATTTTTTCATTTAATTCTCTATATCTTTTTCAAAACCAGCCACAGGACTTGTGGCCGCATCAAGTATAAGGTACATGGGTCAGCAGAACACAAAATCATCAAACTATAATTAAAATTATTATTTATTCTAAAACTTCATGTTCTATATTCATTTAAAATTTTAATAGGAATTTGTAAAAAGTAAAAAGTAAAAATTGAGTTAGGATTGGTATAAAAATTCAGTAGATATAAATATGGGAGATTCCAAAGATTGGAAAACTGCGTTTTTAAAGAGACAAGTGTGTATGTGTTACTATCAAATGTATTACATAGTTAACAAAATTTTCTTCATGTGGAATTCTTAATATGAGTCAATATACAAACCCATTATATTTGCAGAGTGAAAGGCTCGTTCGGTGGGTACATTTGATGGTGGATATTTTATTTCAGACCAATGCTGTGTCGGTATATTAAAAATAAACATACGATCACTAAGTTTTGAAAACCATGATGCACTTGTCACTATTCCACCATAAATAATGAGAGATTGAGAACGAATATCATACACTGTCGAATGAGCTGCAACCCGAAAATTTAATTCTTTGCCACCTCTTGGTTTAATTTCTTTCCATTGTTCGTTCTCATCATCTAAATGCAAAAACATTTAATTTTATAACAACATATGAAAAGTTTTACATTACATAATATTATAGGTATAATATAATACTTGATATTTGTTTATTCTACTACTAAAAACAAATAAATTGAATTAGATTTATTTATTTTGATTATGGACAGGCATGGATACTTAATTCCAGTATTTAAAAAAAGTAATATTAATAAGTATTATGAGGAATTAATTTTTTTAATTTTCATGACCGATTTTTTGATTGAGCTTTTTTTTTATCAACAATTAATAAAAAAAAATGCAAAATGTCAATAATTAGCCCAATTCTGTTAAATAATTTTAAAATTTTACCATGTATACAAATGCTAATATAAATATTTGATAAAAATCTCAAGTATCTAGGTAGTTCCTTATTAAATTACAATAGAATTAGAAAATCACTTTTGTAATCGTAAATTACTTTTATCGCTTTTGTGAAATATCGGTTTGAGTAAAAATCCAAGTTTTTCCTTATTTTGTTTTTGCTTATTATTAAGAAAAGTACTGGGAATTATTCAGTTTCGCAACCAGGAATTTTTCATTGTGGGGGGGGGGCTAACAAAATAAATCATCTATTTTAATCATATAAACAATATACCTAATATTATACGTGCCAAGGAGGGGGGGATCCAGACCCGGAGTCCACCCCACTGGTTGAGCCACTGGAATTATTACTTTTGACTAAATTTACTTTCCTACTGTATTCCATAAAAAAATTGTTTGAAAACAAAGCATTTTTATACTATAAAGTGTCTTTATTTATAAAAGATATAAAAAACACGTTATAAATCAATATAAAATCATTGAATCAGAATCGCTCAAAATCCAAAATGTATTTCTTATAATATATATTGTTTATAAAATTAGATATAAAAACTAATAATTACATTTAAAAATTGAACTTTTATTTTTTTTTTTTTGAAACTGAGAAAATATTTAAATTGTTAACAAAATTATTTTGTTGATTATAGTTTTTTATTAATATTATAAACTTTATTTTAAAACAAAAATGGTACAAAATTACCTGTATTGAGTTGAATAGAAAATATCTGAGAAGAAAAATATCCTTTGCTATTACTACCACCAACTAAATAAATAGTATTTGTATGTTCCACATATGTTAGAGTATGTCTTGTGAGAGCAGGTGGTATTACTGTAGAATGTTGGGCACGTAAAAACCATTTTTTTGTATATATGCTATAAAACCATAGTTCTCCTGACAAACCCTTTTTCAGTCTACCACCATACATGAGAAATCCTCCATTGTACCTGAAAACCATTTTAATATAATTTTTGTTTATGTATTTTTATAAAATATGTAATCCACTTTGTTGCTGCATGACCAAAGCGCGGGGCTGGTAATCGTTTTTGTTTAATTTCATTCAATACATGTTCATTATTTTCATCATTAGGAAACTCAAATGGCGAATGACGTGTATTCTGAATTGTGAAAACAAACATACTTAGTAATCAATAATTATAAAGATTATAATATTATACAACTTAATTCATATAAATTTAAAGCACAATAAGTCAAACATATTTGAAGGAATGGAAATTTTAAGTAAATTCATTTTTCTTTTATTTATTAAGATTGTGATGTGTACAATACACCTATATATTATATTAATAAAACAAAATTACATCATTTTGATGTTCAAGGAATGTTGAATCGTCAGCTAGTGATACAAAAATATCATGTAATACAGCTGACCACGTTTTGTTTCGTCTATGTTCATTTACACGACTAGTATTATCAAAAGAAGAGTATTTAGATCGATTTGTTCCAATTGTTGTGTCTCCTAACTTGGCAGTCATCAAAGCATTTATTGTGGCTGATCCAATGGAATTGACGGTTGTGTGTAAAGGATCTATATGAGTAAAACCAAAATAAATATAAAGATATACTTACAAATAAATATTTATTTATTAAATTACAATTATGTTACCTATGATATTATCATTTCGATCGTACCACATAGAAGTATTAAACCGAAAGACAACGAGATCACCAAGAATATTGTTTAAATCATATCCACCAAAAATGTATAAAGAATCAGCCTCAGAAATATACACAGCTGAATGGGCAGCTCTCGGATGTATGCCTCCCTGATACAAATCATGCCATCTAAAATTCAACAAATGATAGAAATCATGATTTATATTGTAAATTGTAAGATAACACTTTAATAAATATTAAAAAATATCAAACCTATTCCCTGTAGAATCAGAACTATTCAATGTGCAACCCATTCCTGAATAGTTTTGTAAGCAATGGCATCGACCTTGTTTGCACACACCCCTGTTAGGTTCACCACATTTATCGGGACATAGTTCAGTTGCGCAGTCAGGTCCACCCCATTCGTTATCACATACACAAAAATTTCGAAGGCAAAATCCATGACTTGAACAATTTCTCGGGCAATCAGATACATAATAGGAAGCTTCAAAACCTTCTAATGCATAATTTGTGTCACTGAATAACAATATTAACATCTAAACATACAAAACAAAATAAATTTAAATAAACTAAAAAGTAATGAAAATAATAAAAATAGTCATGAAAAAATTTAAATATGTATGATAAAGAAAGTTAATGTTTAATAATAATGAATTACGATGGAATCATGTATTAGGTAACTGTTTTTAAAATGTATCACATAAAGATTAAAATTGGTGTTTAAAGTGATCCAGAATTATAATAATTATAATAGAGAAAATAGTCTAATAAATCAAATAATAAATAAAAAATGTATTAGTTATGATATTTTAAAGTTAAGACGATTTAATAATAGAACAGAGTTAAAAGAAAATTAATTAAACAATTACTTTTTTCTACAAAACTTTCAACTATTATAGTTGAATTCCTATTACTAAATTTGTAACAATTTAATTTATATTCATAGATAAGTTTAGGAAAATCATTTCTATTAAGGCGCAACAGTAAAAAGGGTGGGCAAGTCACTCTGCTGTACAGTATGTTACAAGTGAGTCACTGTATAATGAATGCTATTAAATTAGAATTCATTATTCAAGGATATACTATTATAATTGTATACAAAAATAGAACAACGATTATGAGTGGAGCGGTTTAACAGTGTGGATATTTTATATAATGTTTATTGAGGTTACTTATTTTTAATATGGTAGCCGGTAAGTTGAATTAATATTATAAAATTACAACAAAATAACTAAAATCGTTATTCATGGTTATTTAATATGTAATTTTGTCCAAATGCAAACATAATTAACTATTATAAAAAACTGTGTTTATATATTTTTGTCATTTTTTGGTTACAAAATAACCTTCTTACGTGGAACCTTGTTATAAATTTTCAATAATATTTATATTTAAGGGGGCTGCACCGTAGCATATTTTAAGGAGTACTATTTAGGCAATTCATGTGACATATAAATTAATACTGTGCCTATGTGTGAGTAGTAAATGAACATTAGTGTGCGTAATCCGTTATCGCGTTGATTGCACGAATTCTGCTAATTCGGCGGGCGCATGAGCGGGTGCTTTCCAGTTAGCAGTCTTTGTTATCATTCATATACGAGTATTCATAACAAAATAATATTGTAAATAATAATAATATTATGTTGTTTGAGGTTTGTCTGTGTCTTTCACTGTTTTACTTTTAACTGTTTATTTAAAAATGTATTACTAAATTTTAAAATACACTTTATTAATTATGATAATAGTTAGTGCTAAATTAATAATTATGTAACATATACAATATACCTTTCTAATAAATTATTTTTTTTTTAATTTTTTTTTCCTTGGACTTTTTTTCTACAAACTTTTTATCATATACCAAAACTAAAAAAATTGAAAACTGAAAATGTCCGTAAACAGCTCAAAAAAATTAAATTATTTTCAGAAAATGCTAATATGAACATTCAGTGAAATTTTCATGTATCTACAGTTATTCGTTTTTGAATTACAACAAAATAAGGAAATCGCTACAAGAGAAATCAAGTAAATATTCAATGTTGTAAAAATTTGAATTTCAAACGCTCATAAAAATTTAATTTGACTTTCTTATAGACATTTTTTTTTTGATTAAGGTAGATAATCTTATAAGGAATCTTGTATTATATTTTCAAATCTTAGATTTAAAAATAAAAATTTTTACGAATACTTAACTTCAAATAATTTGCTAATTTTAGTGATTTTTCCATATTTTGTCAAATTTTGAAGGAACTTTAAATGCTTAGGAAAAACAACTGTGACTAAGGATTTTTAATGTTTTTCATTTGCCTTTGAAACAATATACTAGGAGCCTTCTATTAAATTTTCAAGCTTTTTTAACCAACAAATAAAATTGTATTGATAGTTTTAGAAAAAGAACTAAAAACAATGGAAAATGAAAATGTCCCTAACGGTTCAAAATAAATCAAAATATTTTGAAAATGTTATCGTGTATAGAAAACCAAATATAAACAACCAGAGAAATTTCATGTATATACATTCATTTGTTTTAGAGAAAAACTAAAATCTACTTTTTGGAAAATCGATTTTACGTAAAAATTCCCGTTTTTCCTTAATTTTTATGTTGTTTTTCCCGGCACTTGTAAAAACTACTGTGAAATATTTACTTTTGACCCCCCAAAGTACCAACTAGATTCACTTTACTATCAGAAAAGATACTGTTGAAGAAAATCCAAGCACTTTTACTGTCCTAAAACGTGATGACAGACACAAAAAGGTAGGCAAGTGGGTGTCGGTCTGCTGTACAGTAGGTTAGAAGTGGGTCACTGTATAATGGATAGTATTAAATTTGAAATCAATGATATAATATCATTGTATAAGAAAAACGATTCTGAGCGGAGACGGTATGTCAGTCTAGGTATAAGACATATTATATACTTATCTATCCTATTAAAAATAATTTACCTATAATAAATTCCAAATTAATCATATCGCAATGTCCATTATGTACTTATAATGCGTTATACGTCAACCAGGGGCGATTTTACAGGGGGGTGTGGGGGGGTTTTACACCCCCCGAATGTCGGCAATTATAAATACAAGTCGGCAATTTTAAGAAATGAAAAAATCCCACTTTTTATAGATTCTGAGCGGAGCGTGAATGTATTAATTGTA
>WHPZ01587711.1:0-21115 GCA_016617965.1 Macrosiphum rosae | reverse complement strand
GGTTGGGTTAGAATTTTGTATTAATTGATTACATTAATCCACCATAGGTGGAATACGACATACATGGTATAACTTTAATACTTTAGAGTTAAATCATACACTTACGTATAAACAGCACGGGATCCAAGATCTACAGCAGGTAGATTGACTACCTGATAATATACTGCTGCGAATTAGAATTTTTATTCCGTGCAACAGAAAAGTTAAGATAAATCTAGAACATCATACACCGAATATTAAATAACGCATTGAACACAATTTGAGTCATATACAGTTTGTACATTTAACGGGTAACGAAGTGTACGGGATCAGCTAGTAATAATATAATAATATATATTATTGGTACTGCCCCCATTTTTTTGCAAGCCCAATATATTATATATATTGGAATGATAAAGCATGATAATTCATGTGGTTAAAAGTTATTGAACTTTGATAAAACAAACCTTGTAAAATATAACTTTAAAAAGTTATAAATGTTATTTTATAAACACAAATCAACAAAAAAAAGCGGGTAAGCGAATGTCACTCTGCTGTAGAGTAGGTTACAAGCCCTGTATAATGGATTGTATAAAACTTGAATTCAATGATATAATATTATCATTGCATACGAAAAACGATACTCAGAAGAGAAGGTTTGTATATTTTATAATATATTTATCATTAATACAGTAGCCGGTAAATTGAATTAATATTATTATATTATTATATTTTATTCGTTTCTATAGTGGTAAACAAAGCGTTAGAAATTAAAATCCTGATTTTAGCGGTTTTTCGTAATTTGTTGGTAGTTTTTCCTGTGGTATTAAATAACAATTGAGAAAATTGAAAAATGACCTCTCTAAAGTACCATCTTGATCTAATTTGCTAAAATATAAAATACTGTATTTTTGAATCGAAGCACTCCTAGAAATTTTGTATACAGGATAAAAAAAAATAAAAAAATAAAAAACACCATTGTAAAACAACTAGCTTCCTTGCTTCGCTCAAAATCTAAAATGAAAGTAATAACTCTATCTTGTCATCAAAATATGAACCACCTGTAGAAATCGTTAAAATTGTCCACCTATGGGGTAAAATGGCGAATGGGAGCAGGGTAAGATGACGAACAAAATCTGGGATTTTAAAACATTTAAAAACATTAAAAACCTTTATTATCAAGTAATTTAAAAACTATGTAAATAAGACTTTGAAACTTTAAAATGAAATATTAGGTAATAGTATATTTAATAAACAAAAAATTCCTAATCTTGATATATAGGGGTGGTCATGTCCCCATTTGATAAACACAACTACAGACAATAATAAATAATAGTGAACCAATAAAACAAAATAAACAAGCCTAACAAATTAATATGTCCCAATATAATATTATTCTCTATTGAGTTTCAGTATTGATCACGCAGTGTGCAGTATATATTGTATATATATTGTATAAAAAACAGTTCATATTGTTCACAAGGCACAAGTTTAAGAAGCAATAAATAATGAAGAGAGCTTTAATAAGTTATTTTAATAACCCCAAAAACCATAGAGCCGAGAAAGGGAAGTACAATAATTATACATATACATATTTATCTACCCAATTCTTATTTACCTACATTTGATATTAACTAATATTATTGTAGTTATTTCTTTATTAGTTAATAATATATTAATGTATAATTTTTGATATTTTAACATTAAATAGGTAGTAGGTTCATATTAATCTGTATGCATTAATAGATGAATATAATATTTAGCCATTAGGTACTACATATTTTAAATTTTTAAGACATTTTATACCATAATATTGTTGATAAATTTAAGTAAAGCGATCCTTTTATATTACAATTTATATTCAAATTGCGTGAGCTCAAATCCCCACCTTCATATACTTATTGCAATATTTCATGAATATAATGTATATATATTGTATATTGTGTATAAGTTAATTTTCCGATTGTCGAATTTCCAACTGTAAATACTATAATAGTATACAACTATTGATGTATTATTTTATAATATTATATTATCTGTATGTCTTTTTTCTTCAAGTAATAAGATATATGGATTACTGACTTCATGAAAAAAATTCTAAAATTGAAAATGCATAGCAAAAACCCAGTGGACTGAGCTTATTAAAAGCATTAGGGCTGTAGGGAATTAATTATGTGGTTGTGTAGGGGTGTGGTTGAACGCCTTGATGAATGCATTCATTAAACAAATGTTTTGATAAAAAAAACAAGATTAAAAGCACTCGGTATTCGAAGACAAATAATATACTCTTGATTTTAGAAGATAAAATATTATCATTTAATTCTTTAATGGAAGAAGCAGAAGATGTAAAACATATTTAACCATGCGCTAATCAAATTTTTTTTCTTTGGCCTTGACTACTCTTGTAACAGTTGTATAAAACAAAAAAATGTTTAGTAGGTATACCTACTAAAATTGATTACCTATAACACAACTTTGGTCAACAACTATTGCTGATGAGAGATTAAATACATAAATTGTATTGGGAGTAAAAAAATAAATTATTGAACAATTAGATATAAATAAAATATATCTACATCAAATATTAATTATATTATTATAAAATATATAATAAGTATTACACAAATTTATTTTGGTAAAAACAATTATTATTTGAATATAATATAATAATTGTATTATATTATCAAATTATAATAGCATAATAAATAATATACGAAAACATTTATATATAAGAGATATTAAAATGGGAGACAAAATACAATATATTATATATTTGTAATACTGTATTTTATATGTCTAGTGACTACTGACTACTCTATGTCTCTATGTAGGTAGAGAGAAGTTGTCGAGCGAAGCAAAACATTTTTTTTTAGTTGGCAAATTAAAATGAATCTCACTAAAAATTCTCACATAAAAACAGGCGGAATTGATACACCTTATAAATCAAGGAAAAGTTAGAACATTTTGGTCAAGCTCCACCATTATAATTATTACTATCAGCAAATAATTTCAATGAACATTACATTTGAAAATTTTAACTGTTATGTTTGATTATATGTAATAATTATGTGAAAATATTAGACTGCTCTGAAGAAAAAAATTTCACATATCGATGGTTAGAAGGTAAAAGGGCGTAAACGCCAATTTCCAAATTGTTCAAGAGAGCCGAAAAAAAGATATTTTCATATGAACTGTGTTACAACCTTAGAACATCGTATAACACTTCGATTTGAGACTTAATATAATTTATAATAAGTTTTTACGTATTTTGTATTGATTAATTGTTCATAATCATTATATATTTGTGTATTTAAAGCCAATTTTTAAAAAAAATTACTCTTACACCCCTTTTTTTCTGGTCTTGGCTCTTACACCCCAAAAATCTACTATTGATTATAATGGCTTCCATAATTTAATATTGTTATTTGTTTTATATTATTGATTAAATTCAATGAAGAATTGTAGTAAAAGTATTTCGAAAATTGTAAATATAAAATTATGATTTAAAGCCATTATTATATGAAAATAATTAATTTATAATTATAATAATATATAATAAAATCTCAAAAAAATACAATTAGTACATAGGCACTTAGAAAATGATTAAGAGGGGTGAAGCTCACGTATTTTTCATACGTTTTAGACCAATACGCGGTGGTAAATTACACATACTTCGGAACGTCCGATTTAATCATGTTTGAATTCATTGATAAAATATCTATGTTTCTTAGGAAGTCGATTTTCAATATTCAATAAATATTTATAATTAAATAGTATTAACTATTTAATTATAAATATTTATAATTAAATAGTATTAACTATTTATGAAAACCTTTGTTTTAAATTTGCGATCCTTAGCTATAAAAATTGAACATTTTATAATTTATTAATTACAATGTTTAAAATTTTTCGAGATTTAGATAAATTTTGTCAAAATTCAATTTTTAAATCCCTATAAAAAAAAATTGTGCCTATGTATTTTTAATATTTTTCAATTGCTATTGTAACAATATATCAGGAGCCTTGTATTAAATTTTTACACTTTATAGCCCAACAGATAAACTTTATTAATATTTATAGAAAAAAAAAATTAAAAACTGAAAATGTCCGTAAAAAGCTCAAAAAGAGTCAAAATATTTTCAAAAGTGTATGGTGAGTAGGAAATGCTAATATAAACATTTAGTGTCATTTTCATATGTCTACAGTAATTCGTTTTTGAATTTCAACAAAATTAGGAAATCGAGACATGAGAAATCGAGTGAATATCCAATGTTGTAAAAATTTGAATTTCAAACGGTTATAAAAATTTAATTTGGCTTTCTTATAGACATTTTTTTTTTTTTTGATAAATGTAGAAAATCTTATAAGGAATCTTGTATTGCATTTTAAAATCTTAAATTTTAAAAGGAAAACACTTTACGAATTCTTAACTCAAAATAATTTGCTAATTTTTGTGATTTTTCCATATTTTGTCCATTTAAATGCTTGTACGAGTAAATAAAACTGTGACTAAGGATTTTTAATATTTTTCATCTACCTTTGAAACAATATACTAGGAGCCTTCTATTAAATTTTCAAGCTTTATTAACCAATAAATAAAATTTAATTGATATTTTCAGAAAAAAAACTATAAAAAAATGGAAAATGAAAATGTCCCTAAACAGTTCAAAATAAATCAAAATATTTTGAAATATTATCGTGTATAGAAAATGCAAATATAAACAATCAGTGAAAATTCCATGTATCTAGGTTCATTTATTTTTAAGTTACCTACATTAAAACCAAAATCGATTTTCTCGAAAACAGATTTTGCGTAAAAATTCCCGTTTTTCCTTCATTTTTCTTTTGTTTTTCCCGGCGCTTTTGAAAACTAATGGGAAATTKAAATTTTGACCTCCTCAATGCAMCAAYGATATTCACTTTCCAATCGAACAAGATACTGAAGTTGAAAATCGAAGCATTATTTCGACTACTTATCGTGTACACAGACACAAAAAAAAATAAAAAACATACATCATTGTAAAATCAATACATTCATCGTTCCACTCAGAATCTAAAAACGATGATTCATATTTTAAAAATAAAATGGAAACTTTTCTCTCTGTATTTTATTATAATCATATGCTTCCGGAAATTTTAAACCAAAATTAATTGACAAGAAAAGAATAATAAATTGTTCATAAATTCAACAGACATGTATAATGAGTAATTCTGTATTCAAGTGTGTTAGTAAATAAAGTTAATAAATATAATATAATTTAAATTTATATATAACTTGTACTAGGTATATTGAATAATCGAAACAGATATTCCGTACGAGTCCGTATAGAAGCCCTAACTGTACTTAGTGTACTTGACAGTTGTTGGTTAAATCACAGTAAACATTAAAATAAAACAAATTAATTGAACTTAATAATTTGTAAAACCGTAGTTAATAATCAATTTTAACAGATACTCATTTATTAATTACGTATATGGGAAAAAGCCGTATAAAAATATTGATTTAGATGTACAGGGAAGTAGACGTTGAAGCGTGTATACAGTACATGTTTTTGGAATATCATCTGATGTCAATGGTAAGATTAAAATTTTATCCTGAGATGTCATACCTAAATTTAATTATAAAAAATTATAACTGATGAAATAGGTACATACATAATAATTATAGTGTGTTTTCATCTATAATAATTATAGTATGTTTTCATCTATAATAATTGTTATATAAGATTAAATATTATATATTGATAAATTTATATTGCATTTTTTATCTGATTGCATCTTTAGGAAAAGAGAAATAACTAGTACGCCGATTTTCTGACATCTTATTATTACATAAGGTTACAGTGCATTTAATTACATACCGTACTGTAGCAGTCTTCATTGCAATAAAATAATATAGTAATAAATGTTTAAATAAACAGTTAAAACTTAAAAGTAAAACAGTGAAAGACACGGACAAACCTCAAACAAGATAATATTATAATTATTTACATTATTATTTTGTTATGGTATATGAATGATAACAAAGACTGCTGAGAAGACACCCGTTCATGGGCCCGCCGAATTATCAGAATTCGCGCGACCAACGCGATAACGGATTACGAACACTAATGTTCATTTACTAGTCACATATAGATACAGTATTAATTTTATGTCACATGAATTGCCTAAATAGTACTCCTTAAAATATGCTACGGTGCAACCCTCTTAGAACTGAATATTAGAAAAATAATTTACCTGGGATAAAATTAGTTATTTTCGAACATTTTTCTTGTAGGTACCTAATCAAACCTAAGATAATTATAATAATGAATAATATGATGCACTATGTTCTGGTGTCGAGGTCAGTTAAATAAAATAAGCGTTCTATTATTATAATAGTTTTATTATTCTTTAGTTTTTATGTTTTATTAAAATTATAAAAATAATGTATTGCAATTATTACGTATTACTTTTTAAGTAAGAATAATAAATGTTAAAGCAATTTGAGCAATTTATGACAATAAACAAACTGTTATATAAAAATAATAATAATTAAAGAAATAATTACAAATTTATTTAATGATTAGTAATAACAATTTACAAAAACAAGTTTTAACTTTAAACATAAATTCAGGTTTCATGACTCTTTTTGGTAAATATGACTTATTTATGTAAAAACATTTGACACTAATGTCTAATCATTTCGAACGTAAACTCTGCATTTTGATTCAATAGATAATATTATCATAGGAAAATAAGATGTTAATAAAAAAAATGCAATAAATACGATGTTACCAAGTGTAACACAATTATTTATTAGAGTCCAATGAGTTTAACCATTCTAACAACTAAATAATGTGTACTTACAATTTAATATTTAAATTAATTTCGATTTCGTGTTTGACTGTTTCTAGTACAGTGGTACCTATCAGTCTTACTGTTCAGTTCAAACGAGCCGAATGTTCATTGTATTATTATGCCGCTTAACGCTTTTAACAGTGCTCACATAACCACTAACAAAAATAATAATTTATGTAATTGTCAACAATAACGTTTAAGTCTTATCAAGTTTCCTTGAATGGCGTTTAAATCTTTTTATTGACGTTTACACCAAATTTTTTCATTCCCGCCAATTCTATGCTGATTACGACTACATATTAAAACATCAATTCTTGGATATATACAAATGATAGCGATGTTTAGGTTCGATTAATCAATAAATAATAATGCAGTTTACAATAATATGCAAAAACATCGATTTTGAAAAAAGTGGGGTTTACGCCCTTTTACCCTCTAACTATCGATATTTTGTATGAGTTAAACCAATAATATTTTAAGCACAAAAAAACAACAAACAATGAAATATAATACTAAATGTTTATTATTATTAATCAATAATACTAAAGCGGTTAAAATAATAACAGTCGAAATTTTAATGATAATTGTTAATTGCATTGTCAAAATACAGTTAATAATCATCAAATGATAACAAAAAAAAAAACAATAAGTAACTTACTTTAAAATAAAAATACTTTTTAAAAACAAAAGAAAATTTTAAGACTTCTTCATAAAAAAAAAATTATCATTATACCTATCAATCATAGTTGAATGACATATTATAAGGAAAAAAGTTTACTAAAGAAAGTATAACAACTCATCCAATCCAATGTTGGGTGAACGTCTGAGACTCTGTCCAGTGAGGAATGCCAATTTGTGAGCCAATTGACATGGAGCAGGAACTCGAACCGTACCCTAGGAATGATTTAAACAAAATGCATGGGTATAAGCACTAAACAATTAACACACCAAAAGGTATACTTACCGACCAATTGTAGTACATATGGGTCAACTTGAATGTAAGTCTTTGCATTATATCTGGAGGAAGTCGAAGTGTGTCTTCAATAACTTGATAATGTGTAGGAGTTACAGTACCCTGTCTTACATGTTGTGATACCAAAAAGAAATCATACCTGCAATTCATGATTTAAGCATTACATTTACTTATTTTTTTTATATATACTTCTGCTACACCTTATGACAAACAAAAGTAATTGTAATAAAAATTACAAAATGTCAATATAATAGAATTAAATTACTTTGATCTAATTAAAATGTACAAATTTAGGTTAAATAATTTATGTAGGACTTACTTAGTTGGGTCTGTAACAACGCTATCAATAATTGTACCGGGTCGAGGATTTTCAGGCCCTCTATTACTAGGAGTAAAAAATCTTGCACTGATTCGTTTCGTGACTATAACAAACGCTAACGGGACAGAACTTGCCCCATAAAATTGTTCACAGGCAGTCTATAAAAAAAATTAAAAATTAACTACAATATACAATTTAAAATAATTTAAACCTACCTGCAAAAGTCTAACTTCTGTCTTATGGACATGTGATATTTGGCCTTCTCCAACACCATCTCTATATACAATTATCGAAGATGGTAATGCACCATTTTTAGCCCTATACTTAGCCAATGCCTCTGAAAAATACAATCAATTTTTTATAACTTATATTACTCGCATACAGTTAATAACTAAATTTTTAATTCTACAATAATTATGAGACAATAACAAAGAGAACACATCAGAGTTAAATAACTAACAAATTCCTAAAAAAAAAAAATTAAAATTATATCAAATTTCAGTATTTTGTGGTTTAATAATAATTTGGTTACAACACTTATTAATCATACTTTTGAATAGAGAAACTGAATGATATTTATTCATTGTCCTATACAGTTTATTAGTTGGTTGGAAGATTCCTACTTACCCGAGTAATACTAATTTTGAGGGGAGTGTTTTAAATTCACCGCTCACAGGTGTGAAATTTAGTTAGTGTTAAACCAGTAATTTGGTATTTTTTATAATAAACTAATAGATATAAAATAAAAGTAAACTAATAAAAAACTAAATTCACAAATACTTACTGCTTATGCCTGTAGCAAAATGAACAGATAGTTCCTCTCCACTTTCATGTGGTTCCACACAACTGAAGTAACTTGTATGAGCATCATTCATGGTTGATACTAAAGCTCCAAATGATATGTTTTTCCGCTGGCTGTCATGACATACATCAAAACCAACTATCATCATCCCCTAAAAAAGAAATTGAATAAAAGTAATTTACAATTTAATTCATATACTCCATTTCATTTAAGTTACTTTTTTAGGAATGGTAACTAGCCAAGGGGCACCTCCAAGTTTACAATTTATTTGTATAGCAATTTTCGTACAAACAGACAAATTGTTCTTTTGCACATTTTTTAACAGTACTACTTGGGACGGAACTGAAAATAAATATTCATTATAAATTAATTTAACTTTATAAAATCATTATCATATATATTAGAAATATACCTGCTCTATCAATACATAGTTTTCTTTTAATCATACTATAAATATCACCACGTGCCGACGGAATAACACATAAAATCAATGACGGATTCGATTCATTAATTACTTTTTCCAGATCGTTCAAAAATGTATTTGACCTCCCATCAACCATAGGGAATCTAAAGATTATATTTGTAAGCTTTCACAAAATAAATAAATTTAAAAAATATTTACATAACAGGCCTGGGTAATACGAATGTCATTCCTTGTGCTGCTTTTGAAAGACTCTGAGCAAATGCTTCTACTTCACGGCAACAGTCTTTAGGAGCTAATATTACCCAATTCTTTACAGTGGCAGATGTAAACATTGGTAAAGAGCGTAAATGCTTTGTCCAATCAGCTTCTTCGCCGCCATTATAGCCTTTAGTACGACTTTGAATTGGCTCTGGTTGTAATGTACGACCAGTGAGTTCAACCAACTTGTTACTTAATGTCAGATTCCATCTTTTCAATTCATTTACAGACTTAAATAAAAATGAACTCAAAATTAAAAAAAAAATTAAACTAGCTATATAAATAATTAATTACATCTGGTGTAGAAAGAAGTCTATTTGCAAAGTTCGTTAATCTTTCCATGCGTTCTTTGGGATTCACACGGGTATGTATGGCCATATCTTTCATAAGTGTGAAATTATTTCTATAATTTAAAACAAGATGAATTAAAAAAAGTTTTGAATTAAAATACTAATTTAAATCTACCTCATGGCATCAGTTATACCAGTCATGATGCATAGTTCTGGAACCAAGTACACCAACGTATCTTCAGCTCCAAATCGTCTTACAGATTTTTTATTTTTCGAAATCAACATCGGTTGTCTGCCACCACGAATTGTTATGTTCCATTTCTAATACAGTAATAAATATTATGTTAATTCAGGTCGACAATAATTAAAATAAATCATTATAGTTATGTACTTCTTTGTAATATTGGATGTAAGTCATTTTAGACCCATCTTTTTTACTAAATTCAGAATTAGGGTCAGAATTTTCATCTATATCGTCAATTCTGTAAGTTTCATTATTGTATTTTGTCATAACTGTGGTACCAACGACACCAGTTTTAAAATTTATCTAAATAATAAAACATATTAATCATTTAATTATTCATTTAAGGTATTTTAAACTGAAATCTTCTAAAATCATAACAAACACACCATCCAATCTTTGTTTCTATTTCTATCAGCAGCACATTGATTTAAAAAGTCCAATACTGTTTCTTGACGCATTACTTTTGTTGAAATTTCTGCACATAGTAAAATGTTATCTTCATACCTGCCAATAGTTGTTTCATAACCTGGCCAAAGTTGAAGCTTATGTTGAGCCATATCAATCTAAAACCAAGGGGTCGATAAATAACCAGTAAATGCTTATGGAATTACAAATTTACTTTGGCATCTGGATCATAAAAGTTTCTTCCAATCAATGTTAATTTAAGATGTCGAAGACAATTACGCAAAAGTAAGTTAAAAACTTGAATGTTGGCATAATCACCAGTTTCTATTATATTCGTGAATTTCACTGAAATTATTACAATTTGATCATCATGGCGACGTGTAGATGTAAGTTCAAAAGTCTAAAACAAAATATTACAATTGATTTCTAACTTTCTAATTAATTGATAATCACTAAACGTTTAATGAACCAATTTATGATAAGCTAGTAGTCCTTAAACTTTATTTAGTGGTCATCATTTATATAAATTTTTATGCAGCTCTTGGCATAATAATTCTTGATTATCCTTGGTTATTGTTGTAATAGAATTATTACAATAATAACCAATAAAATAAAAACATTTTACCTTTTCACTGCTTCACTAATTTATGTTCTGCAACTGTGTATGTAACGTACAATAAAATATATTTTTTTAATATTATTTTGAGATCTCTATGATCTAATTATTTGAATTTAAAATAATGTGATTTAGGGTTTTTTTTATTATTTTACGGTTATCGGAAAATTATAATATGAAATACAGGAACTTAATAATACGTCTGAAGCAGTGAGAAAGGGTTAACTTAATACAACAACTTACATGTGGATCAAATCGGGTGCCAGAAAATAACATGGTTCCGTCAAACAAATATCCTCCTAAAAGGTCTCGGTGCTGCGCTAATAATCCTCTTTTAGAACTAATTCTATCTTCTTCAGGACTGAAGTCAACTCGATATTGATACAAACACCAATTAGTATATGAGGTGATGGGAAAATAATTTGCCAACAATTTTACTGGCTGTCCAGAAGTTCCTGAAGTATATATATTAATTCATAATCACAATTAAATTTTCAATTTTACTTCATAACATTTCAATAGAATCAATTTGGCACAATCATTAATTTTACCTTAGAACTTATGTAATATTGTAATTAATTTTAGTGAATTATTCCATTAAATCAATTAACAAATAATAATTAATATTGGTTAAGTATATATTGTATAATGTACATTTACTCTAAGGCTCGGATTTCAATGCATTTGCATCTTGTCTAGAGAATGCTTGACATGATGCTTTCCAACTATAATGTGTATCAATTACATATACACAGACCACATTTTGTTAGGGTATTTTTATTAGATTTATACCTCGTATAGCATTTTAAATAGTTTTAGTGATTTTCTCAGGTTATTTTTAGATGGTCAGTAGAAATTATAAAGAAAAAGTTAAACCATATTGAAAAATAAATCTAAAAATAAACCTAAATTTTTTTAAAAAGATTAAGGAAATAAGTCGAATATTAGAAATAATAAAGAGATAATTTATGGTCAATAAAAACTTATTAGTAGTCGTCAAACATAAGTCATTTTAGTTTCTAAATATTAGAGAAACAATTATTGTACAGTGTAATAAATTTAAATATTTATTTTACAATAAATATTTTCATTTTTCTTTTCAGTTATACAATGTTGATAAAATTACATGTTAAAAACACCTAGGTATACTTTTCTCCACATTTTTATATTTATTTATATCAACATATAACTTATGTTCTTTAAAAATAATTAGTGAATTAAGTTATTAAAAAATATTTTGTTAGAGTATTGAAATTAGAGTCCTTAAATATCATTTAAATAATTCAAAATTAATTATTTCAAATCCCTTGGTGCAAACATATTTTAGTATAGTTCATTTTAAAATACACGAGCCAGCTAGTATTTTAAAATCGATTTCTTTCTATAAATTATAATATGTAGGGGTACTATGTAAAATAATATAAATTGTAAATATTACGAAGACTGGACAGAAAGGAAGGTTACAACGTCAAGGAGATCAAGGTTGTAGAAATGTGGCAAAAATTTTTGGAGAAATAATTTTGGCATATTATATCCAGCAACTGTAATTATAATATATGCTTTTTTTTTATTTTGAACAGTGTTGTTCACACCTAATCTTACATTCTAGATGATTTTCTTATAAATGTATAATATATTTTCTAGATATTACAAAAAATAAAATAAAAATTGTATTAAAATATTTAAATATTAAACCTTACCCTGTTTTCCAATATCGCCTAATGATGATTGAGGTCTTGGTGTTCTAAAATGTTCAAGATCGATCTGCCTTCGCCCTCGTACAGATCCGCGTCCTAAAGGTACTAGTGCATCTCCTTAAATGTATAAGACATAAGTTGGTTATGTTATTTAGATTTTATTAATTTTACCTTTTCACTGCTAAGCTTTTTTTCCTAAAATACCATTCTCTGCTAAATTAATTAAAATTTTTTTTTCTCATATTCTTAAATGATAAATTTAATTTTGTTAAGCCATATTATTTAGAAATTCAAAAAATATGTTTATTGGCTTGCATTTTATGTTTATACAACAACGGTACCCAACAGGGCCAGCAAGGGCTAGACAACTTCTAGTTAGAAGTGGTGTCATTTTGGTCATCACTATAAATAATAATGATTTAAAATGTGTATCATTAATACAAAAATGAACACAGAAACTTTTTTTTACTGTTAAATTTGTTATTTTTTACCCATTTTATTTTATGAAAAAAGGAACGTAATAATATGTCTGTATCTAGTACGTCCATAGCATTGAAAGGGTTAAAACAGACTATATAAAAGATATATTACCTGCACCCAAATTTTTGAGGCCTTCTGTAATTTGTTGCACCTTAAAAAAAATTGCGTATAAATATATATGTAAATAATATAAAATTTTAATAGATTCTTACTCCTGCCATAGGGTCTTGTTTAAGGGCTTTATTATCAGCAGACATTCCAGGCCTTGGTACATTATCACCAGACATCCCAGGTCTTGGTACATTATCACCAGACATCCCAGGTCTTGGTACATTATCACCAGATATCCCAGGTCTTGGCCCTAGTGGCCTAGGGGCTCTTTGCTGAGGTGCACCAGTAGGTCGTGGTGGCATTGGACGAGGTGGCCGTGGCATTGTACTCGTAACTGGTGTTTGTAGTGACTGTGAAGAAGGTATTGGCTGAGATATGGTTGGTCTAGGTCCTCTTATTCCTTGAGGAGGTAAATTTGATAAACCTGATACACCTGGTTGAATAGTTGGGAATTGAGGACGTCCACGGGCTTTTCCCCTTGATGGTCTTATGGGTTCCATTTGGAACAAATCTACTGAAATAAAGTTTTAATTTCTATATTATGCTACGATAAAAATAAGATACAAAACATATGCAATTATGCAAATCTAAAATAAATAGTATTGGAATAAAAGTAAATACTATCACACCATAAAATGTTGTTTAACTAACCTATATCAATGAAAAGCAATCAACGGTGATGCATTGCTAAACTGTACCATGGAACAATATAGAAGCGACACTCGATCAGCTGATTGGGGTATTGGTTACCTATGATCTGAAGTCTGAACCTACGAAAAACATGGAATTGGTTCCCGCACCAACATAATGTTAAACCCGTGGTTACCAATATTATGAAAACGGTTCCAAGATTATGGCGGGATACAGGACGCGGGGTCGGCTTGTTTACCATTCTCTATTTCACGTATGCCACGCCCCCCTAGAGACCGTGTTCAAGGCCGCAATCGCCTGGTTCGGCCCACGCACGGAGTGTCGTACCCCTGACTGTACGGATCAATTTGTATTTTATAAACTGATAGAGTATATATTTATAAAATGTATTAATTTGTTTTTTTTTTATTATTAAACTAAATTATTAACAGAAGTTTGAGGATGGTTAGCCAAAAATATATTTATCTTTCAAAAACCATAAGTTAAGTGTGTTCAATTCTCTTTTAATGAATGAATCCAAAATATGACTGTTCAAGTTGATGAGGAGATATTAAGATGATTTCAACATGAATTATGGAAAAAGTTGAGAGGTACATATGTCAACAATATAATGACGTTACTGAAGCAAGATATAAAAAAAAAATAGGCTATATTGTATAAAATTATTGAAAGAGAAATTTAAGTTGGAATCAAAAATGGTTACAACTAAAAGACTGAACTATTCTTAAAATTTTGTGAATCTGTTCAACAAATAAAATCCCCTCAAAAGTTATGAATTGTCATAAAAATCTATGAAACTTCTCCTCATTTTCTGCCTAAATGAACGACACCGGTGTCTAATATGTGTATTGCAATGATATTTTTGAATGTTTTTATAAGAGAAGTTATATTAAAGATATATTAAACTGATAATTAGCTTTTACAATATAATTTTATCAATGTTTAGGAATCTTGTAGGTATCACATTTTAAAATCTTAGATTTAAATAGAAAAATTTTTACGAATTCTTAACTCAAAATAATTTGCTAATTTTCGCGATTTTTCCATATTTTGTCAATTTTTGGACTTTCAACGCTTATAAAAAAAAATGTGAAAAAGGATTTTTAATATTTTTCATCTGCCTTTGAAACAATATACTAGAAGCCCTCTATTAAATTTTCAAGCTTTTTTAACCAACTAATAAATTTTTATTGATATTCATAAAAAAAAAACTTATAAAATTGGAAACTGAAAATGTCCCTAAACAGTTCAAAATATTTTGAAAATGTTATCGTGTATAGAAAATGCAAATATAAACCGCTGTGGCTATATCCCCGACAGTCGGGTCTCTATTAAAGACCCGACAACTATGATAAAAAATGCGCATGCGCGGATAATACACATGATAACAATATAACAATGATAATGCCTGTGATAATCTGATAATTATTATTCATTGATTATAATATTAATTAGTAATTATTACCAATTGCCAATTGGTAGTTATATCATATATTTTAGAAATAGGTTATTTGTGAATTGTGTGAATATTAATAAATATTAATGTGGGTATTATGTACCTACCAAAATTAAACAAAAATAATTAATAAAAACAATCATAATCATTTTATCCTAACTATCTAAAATCTAAAAAATAATAATTCAGTTTTACCATTCCTCAAAAAATTTGACATATTCAATTGCAAATCTAAAAATAAAAAAGTTTATATCACAGTCGTTTGTGTATGTCTTCACTAAAAATTCCATTTTGTCCTCAAAAATGCACTCTTCAGGAATAACGATACCACCTTGAAGAATCAACCAAATTTCATAATTTTTTTTTTTTATTGCTAGAGAGAAATATTCTACAGCCCACATGGATCTCAGATAAAAGCATTCAGAGATCGATGCTGGCGGTAGGAAGTCTTTCTAAGACTTTTAATAAAAGTTATTTAGGCAACTAAAATATGAAATTTAATTTTCAAATTAAAAATTTGAAAAACTGGCACCGGGACCCTTAAGCATGGGCGCAATTTCGAATAAATAACATGAAAAAAAATAAAAGGACTTGATTTATAATTAATTTTCCTATTTACCATTGCAATTTTCTTATAATGTATAATATCTAGGTACATTCAATAATATTTACAATAATTCACATAATTCACAAACACCATATTTCTAATTATATATATTTCTTATTATATTAATTATTAATTATGAATTAATATTATTAAAATAATGTAATCAAAAATAAAACTGTAAATTGTAAAAGTCGCTAATCATCGCATTATCATTGATATCATGTGTATTTTCCGCGCATGCGCATTTGTCATCATAGTTGTCGGGGATATAGCTACAGCGAATATAAACAACCAGTGAAAATTTCACTTATCTACGGTCATTTGTTTTAAAGTTACACCAAAAACCAAAATCGATTTTCTCAAAAACAGATTTTGAGTAAAAATTCCCATTTTTCCTTAATTTTTCTTTTGTTTTTCACGGCGCTTTTGAAAACTACTGAGGTACCAACTAGATTCACTTTCCTATCAGAAAAGATACTGTTGAAGAAAATGCAAGCACTTTTACTGTCCTAAAAGGTGATGACTGACACAAAAAAAAATACACATCATTGTAAAATCAATACATTCATCGTTCCACTCAGAATCTAATAGACTTATTGACAAATTCAAATCTATTTTTAAATTGCTTCATTAGATCAACTGGCATATTTGGCAAAGCAAAAAGCTAAAATCCTATGCCATACGTTTGTTAGACAAAACCAGAAAATCACTGGGTGGAATCCCCTAAAAAGATGAGAGAAAATGTCATCAAATGCTATGTGGATTGAGTGTATTGATAAATGATAGTGAAACATGGACCATGAATGAACAAGACAAAAAGGAGCTGGAAACCATGGAAATGTGGACGTGTAGAAAGTTATTGAAAGTTAGTAGGACAGAAATGAGAAGTAACATAAATGTATTAAACCAAGTATATGAAAAAAAGGATTCTACTAGTTAGCATAAGAGAAAGAAGTGGAAAAATGTGCAGTCACTTATTGAGGCATAACCAGTTTTTGGCAAACATATTCGACAGACAGATAAATGGATATAAAAGAAGAGGAAGACCAAGGAAGACATATAGTTGGAAGATATGACAAGACAAGCTGGCTGTAATCGATACACAGACATGAACAGGAAAGAACGGAGAACCAGATTTCCAACGACAAGACAAGTAGAAGAAGAAAAATTGAGTTAACTGTCCATGGTTAAGTGTATTAAAAACCAAAGTATAGGAACTGTGAAATTTAATTAGGTACATGCGATTTTGTATAGGTATTTAATTTTATAATTTTTACATTTAATAACTTGGGATCTCTAATTTTAAGGTAATTTACTTAAATATATTTTTTCCGCAAACCTCGAAAATCCTGAGCACGGTGAGCTAGTAAATAAATCTTTAAGTTCTTATAATTAGGGGCAACCCTATCCATGTTGGACATTCTCATTGCGACATCGCCATTCATAAAAATAATACTAAGTACTTAGCCTTGAGAGGACGTCACCCACGCATGTGTTGTCACAGATAAAGTTCTTCTTTAAGTTGTGAAAAATTGGTAGTTCTACAACGAATATGATAAGAGAAAAGTTGTCCAGCGCAAAGACGGAGACAACACATGCGGGTGTGATATTCTCTTAACTCAATATTAACGTCAATACATTTCTAATAAGTAGTAAAAATTTAAAAGCTTGGTAAGTTAAGGTACAGTAGACAATGGCGTCTCGTCGACGAAAAAAAAAAGTATGTACCTAGAGGTAGGTACAACCTCCAAATGTTCACAAAAAAATAAAAATACTTGGTGAAACCATTAAGCTCTGGTCAATCAAATTAACGTGAAATAAACAGAATACACGGTCAGCGCACGAAAAATGGTGCACACGGAATCATTCAAAAAAAAAAAAATAATTCAAAACCACGTTTTCTTCCAACATGTCTACCTCCCAACGACCGTCGTTCGAACGTCGAAACCAAACGAAATAAGATGAACAATATAATAGTAATGTTATTACATAAATAAAAAAAATCATACCTGGACGTTGCGTGTAAAATTGAAGTAAAACAACGTTTGCGCCAAACGCAAAAACAAAATGTGCGTACACGTGAAACGGACGTGAGTAACGGTTTAACGAAAATTCGAAAATGTCGGGCGGCAGAAGAGAGTGTAAACGACGCGAGTTGTAAGTTTGAAACTAGCGCTGGTTTGCCGTGCGGGCTTGTCGGAACACCAAAACGAAAGTGCGCTTGCGCCGTACGGGTTTCAGTGCGGCGAGTGGGCAGTGACGGCAACTGCCGAGCGGCGACGTCGGAAGCAGAACCGGCAAACTTGTGCAAAAGCGCACAGAAAGAACGGTGGAAGTGGTAAAAGTGGCGAGAGGACGACGAAAGGAAATAATGAGCAATCGCCAATCGGAATGCCGGATATGAAAAATAAACCGTCTATGAGTGCGTAAATGGTTGTAAACATTTAACTACTTGTAACTTGTAAGCCTGTGGTGTGTGGGCTGCAAACGTACGCGGGGGTGGCGGCAGAATATTACCATAGAACAATATTACGTACTATAAATAAACTGCATGATACTACTCTGTTCACCAAGGATAGTGAATGAGCGCCGAGCGGTAACTCGGCCGAACACAACTCGTCTTGTTCGCGCATGCCGCATCGCCACCACAAAACTGAAAACGGGCACTGCAGGGCACGTTAGTCACTAACGGTTAGTGTCGGCCAACATGCTACATAGAAAACTGTGTTATCATATTCATAATTAACTGAACACAATCAATTGTTTGATTCAAATATTATATGACGTATAAATGTATAATATAATATTATGTGTATTATACGTCTATGGTTTGATTCCACTCCATTTATTACTCCATGTTCCACTCGCGCGCATACATTAATTACTCAAGGTGGATTTATAAATCGCGTTTACACTTTCAGTTATTACCTTATTGATTGTAGTTTTTGTTATTGTGTAAAAACGCCATGTTTTTATGCTTCTCGGTCTACTATAATATTATAGAAGTACTCATCTGAAAATGTATTTCTTTCAAATGCAAAATAGTATTTAATGTAATTTTGCTTTACAAAAATAACAAGGCAATAATTATTATCCATTTGCAAAACTTGATTTTTTTAAAAATGTAACATTAAAATAGATTTTGCAAAACGATACCAATATATTAGTACCAATATATAGTGCCAATATAGTATACTAAAACATTAGTTCCTTTTATACCAAAAACAAAGAAAATATTCTGGTTAGACTAATGCAATAGAAGCACAAGATTTATAAGATGACAACGAAATTAAAAACTATAACATTATAATAATTATCATAAATATATCTTAGTCTGATTAAATTTGTAATGACGAAAAATACGATGAATATAAAAACGACTCCTGTAGGCGGTTTTATCAAAGGTTTTTTGTACTTCCCCGAACTAGATTTCTCTTCGGCGCCAAAGACCTTTTTTTAACATTCCTTTTCTCTGGCGACATAAAAGAATTCCGCCGAATTTGTGCCGATTTCTTAATTCGTGATCGCATAATAGAGATCGTACCTATTTGTTGATGACAATGGTTTTATCGGGGATGTCCGATTTCTACAAGCGACAGTCTGGCCGTTATTACGTATATGACCCTGTAAGATTTTAGTTTACTTATAATGGTGTGTGAGCAGTGAACATATCATTACAAATTATTTTTATTTTTTTAAATACTATTTTGTAAGTGTTAATTTTTTGTAAAAGTAAAATGTACTTACTTGCTTAAAAGTGTTTGCACTGAAAAACACAATCCTTTCATAGTGTTATGACTTACCCGGTTGATACGGTTAACGTCAGTTTGAGTGTGCCGTCGATTGGTTTCTTCCAGAAGACGGTTAAGGAAAGTTGGTAGGTTGGGTTCGTTCAGGAATCAACACAAGTTCATCGAGATACTACTAGTTTATTAATATGAGACGGTTTACAACAGAACTATTATATATACTTAAATTAATTAATATACCATTAAACGTATTATAACTTCGACGTGTAACACTCGACTGACGTCGCATTGTAAAACATATTTTCGAGACGGTGGTTGACATATACTACTTAAGCAAAAACTAAAATTAAAAAAAAAAGGTGGGCAAGTGGGTGTCGCTCTGCTGTACAGTAGGTTACAAGTGGGTCACTGTATAATGGATGGTATTACATTTGAATTCAATGATATTGAAAACGATTCTGAGCGGAGACGGTATGTCCTACTAGGTATAAGACATATTATATACTTATCTATGGTATTAAAAAATTGACCTATAATGAATTCCAAATTAATCATATCACAATATCCATTAGGTACTTATAACGCGTTATAAACCAACAACAAACCCTGATACTATCATAGATATATAGTAATAGTAGTATACTTAAGAAGTTTCAAGTACCCACGAATAATATTATACAATCACAACAAAATAACTAAAATAGATATTCTAGGTTTTTTATTTTAATTTCGTCCAAATTTGAATTTAAAATGTCTCTAAAATATGACTGTGTTCATATAATTTTTAGATTTTTTGGTTACAGTATGAACTATTTATAAGAACCTTTGTTTTACATTTGCAATCCTTAGCTATGAAAACTGAACATTTTGTAATTTATTAATTACAACGATTGATAATTTTTGAGATTTTGATAAATGTTGTCAAAATTCGATCTTAAAATGCTTATAAAAAAAAATTGTGCCTATGTATTTTTAAAAATTTTCAATTGCTATTGTAAATTTTTCTTTTTAAATCTAAGATTTTAAAATGTAATACAAGATTCCTTATAAGATAATCTACCTTTATCAAAAAAAAAATATCTATAAGAAAGTCAAATTAAATTTTTATGAGCGTTTGAAATTCAAATTTTTACAACATTGGATATTTACTCGATTTCTCATGTAGCGATTTCTTTATTTTGTTGTAATTCAAAAACGAATAACTGTAGATACAT
>WHPZ01587707.1:41510-71326 GCA_016617965.1 Macrosiphum rosae | reverse complement strand
ATATTTTTCATCTGCCTTTGAAACAATATACTAAGAGCCTTCTATTAAATTTTCAAGCTTTCGCAACCAACAAATAAAATTGTATTGATATTTTTAGAAAAAAAAATGGAAAATTAAAATGTCCCTAAACAGTTCAAAACAAATCAAAATATTTTGAAAATGTTATCGTGTATATAAAATGCAAATATAAACAACCAGTGAAAATTCCATGTATATACGTTCATTTCTTTTAGAGTTACACCAAAAACCAAAATCGATTTTTTGGAAAACCGATTTTGAGTAAAAATTCCCAAAGTTACTTTTCCCAAAGTACCAACTAGATTCACTTTTCTATCAGAAAAGCTACTGTTGAAGAAAATCCAAGCACTTTTACTGTCCTAAAACGTGATGACAGACACAAAAAAAAAAATAAAAAAAAAAAACACACATCATTGTAAAATCAATATATTCATCGTTTCACTCAGAATCTAAAAAATAATTGTATAGTTATAAATATTTAAAAAAATTACATGTATTGTTTAAAATATTTGTTCAAATAAAAGAAAATAATAAATATGAGTTAAACTAAATAGTTGATATAACGTTTTATTTTCACAATAAACTCACCCAAAACTGCAGAGTCCCAATTTGAACCAAAAAAAAATCTGGTTACTTTACGTAACAACTTTATAATCAACTTAAGAACATTGTATTGTTTTCTTTTAGCTACCAGATTAACCACACTCAAATTTAAAGTTTTTTTAATGTTCACAAACATACTCAAAATAAAAATACAAATCATTGTAAAACTAATAATACATTTATATTTCCACTCAGAAACTAAAATAAATGATTTACCTAATTAAAATATTTAAAATATATTTTTCTTAGTAAAAAAATAAAAGTAAAAGATTAGAATAGATTATGTGGAGGTCTGAAGGTGTAGGGAAAAATATTTTTACTAGAATACTGAACGGAAAGAGGTTAATTTGACTGAGGCAAAGAAGGGCGGACAGGGTGAAAACGAATCTCACTGAAATCTCAGAAGAGACAAGAATTGAAGGCAGTGAAAGTCCTAAAATGTAGGACCTAAATAGACTGTAAAGGCTGGGAAGAGTGTGTAAAAATAAAATAAAATTTTTAGTTCTAGAGTTTTTTTTTTTCACAAAATGCAAATATTTAACAAACTATTAAAAATTAAAATTAACATTTGGGACTCCGCCAAATCACTGTTAATACTGAACCAGCCGACGACATCTTTCTATAAATATTGGCGTTCATATTATTCAATTACTTAGGTACCTAACACTATTTTTAATGAACTTTTATAAGTTTTTCGGAATTTTTAAAGTGATTGGTAAACACTTTAATAGTTATACTAATTAATATTACCGAAAAATTACTCTTCAAATATATAATCTTCCAAAAAATATACAGTCTAAAATATTTATAAATAACAAATTTATTGGCATCTAAAAATCAATTTATACAAAAATATGTACCTATTATTTACCTATTTTTTCTCAGCTACCTATTATTTATTTTTACTTTTAGAAGTACCTAGCCTTAATTACAATATGATATATTATATTTTTTTCTGATTAGACGGCGTATTCTATATCGAAGAATATTTCTACATCCACTATCCAGTATCCATTCAAAACAAAAATTTTATCAGTTAAAAAAAATAATGATAGCTAAATCTTCAATAAACTGCTGTAGATTGTGATCCAAGTCGTTTCTTTATACAGTTTGTATTAAAAATGATATGCAAATAAAAACTTAAAGTAATTGTAATAATATATTTATTAAAAAATAATGATTGGCTAGTTACGTAATATCAATTCATTGAATAAAAAAATTATAATATATTATTATACGATATTTGTAATTGATAATATTACCAGCTGTTTAATTGCATTTAATTGAATGCGATAATATACTATCAAGTAGATAAATTATTACATTTTAATTTTTATAATAAAATAAAATATGATAATTGGCATCCCTGGCGTTGATACAACTGTTATGCATGAACTTAAAATTGTAGTTATTTAACTTCAATAGTGTTTATTTAAAGATATTTTTTCATTGAATTTATACTTAAATTGTTAAACTTTTTTTTATTTTGTATTTGATAATATTTTGTTTACAATCTATACTCCTATCTATGTACTATAAACACATTGAACCTAATACTAAAATTTGACATAAAAGGCGTGAAAAAAAGTTTGTCCTCAGATTGGCCACCTGAACATGTATTATTAAGTTGTGATTCCTTGAGCTGAGTAAGTCTTTTGGCCAGCCGCCAGGCCATGTTTGGTTTATGCGTCCAATTGAGTTACAATGTTGATTTCTTCTAGCACTTGCATTCATATAATGTACATTATTAGTGGATTCCGTTGGCGTTCCTTACAAGTATTGTTAAATTTAAAACAAGAAATATTAATTATAGCGGTAACGTTTATTTCCTAAAAAACATCGCATATACACAAATAAGTAGTATCATTGAAAAGGTATAGAAAGTGTTAGCTATATTTTTCGTTTTGTGGCGACACTGTCACACGGCCTACCAGACCGGCCACGGCCGCCGAAAATGGTAATCGTTTCGAGTTTCGACGTTTCCGTACTCGCCCCGTTTTGTTGCCACCGTCGAACGCTACGTACCGCTCCGGGGCGCAACTGCCGTTTGTATATATAGTTCCACTTTACTCAAAAGCCGTTGTTCGTTCCTCTTTACTTTAAAATCCGTTATCATATTTAATGTGGTAACGAAGCGATAGTGATACCATTAATTTGCGTATAATATTGATCCTGACAACCCCCGAGTTTTATTCCTTTCACAAGCTAAAAAATATCAAATATCTAGGTATAAATAGCTCAAAAAACGACAAAGTATTAAACACATAGTTCCAATTTTCTATCAGACACTTCTTGCAATATTGAAAATGTAAGTCCTTTTGTGTTTAAATTCTTCAAACTATACTTGAATAAAATCGCACAGTGACCATGTTCTAACCGTAATATTTGTAGTGCAGAATAACACACTATATATATTATACAGTATACATTATAGATATTAGTATACATATATAATACACAATATACAATGTAATACTGTATACATTCCTTAACACACATACACACACATGTGAAAAAATACACCAACGCTGTATAAAACAACATAGGTACATGATCTACTGGCATGTTTACTATACCTACCGTAGTTGCGCAGTTGCACCCACAGCGTATACCAATAGTAGTTCAATATTGCATGGGTGCTCATTGCTCAGTGGTGGTGGGTGGATAGGCCCTGTTAACTGGCATGTACAATGTCCCTAAGCAACCACATCTAAATGATGGCCTCTAGTTATAAATGGTTAAACAAATTTACAAGTTAGGTATTTGTGAAACTATTATTATTCGAGGGGTAGGTGGTGGGTGCAGGTCAAATTTATCTACTGCATCTGCATGGGTTAGTGGAAAATGTTTGGGCACCACTCTAGACGCATCGCAGACTTTAACGGTTTGTCCAACCAATAAAACACATCAATAGTAGAATGGATAACATTACCATAATCCTATATAATTCAGTGGCGTCATTTGAGGGCGGCAGGGTGGTGAGTATTTTCCTCGATCTGATTTTAAAAGCAGCCCGATTTCAGTTTCTTTTTAATACCTATAATATAACAGTGCTTCGCAATTAAATGTTATATATAATATTTTTTTCTGCTTCTACCAATACTTATAATAATATGAGATATATAAGTGGTGTAATTAGTTATGAGAACGGTTAAGACACTAATAAAAAACACATATATGTAGAATTGTGAATTTATAATGTGCATACTGTGTTTTAATTTATATACATAATGTCATTAAAATGCTGAAGTTTGAATCAGAGAAAACTATAATGTACGATAAAATCAAAGACTTGAAAAATATGTTAGCATAATGATATTGTTATATTGTATAAAAATCTTCTAAATTGAATAAAAGTGAAGCCTACCAAAAACGAATGATAAATCTATAATATTATAGTTGGGTGCAGGTATACCTTAGATACTAAATAGTGTAGTATTAATTATCACTGCAGAGCTGCATCTCTACTCATCTTTACAAAAATCTCGTGACGTTATTAATTTATACATCCACCGTTAAATCGATTGCACATATTTTATACTGCAAAAGATAACTATAATATTATGTAGGTACGAGTATACCTAGTATTCGGTATGGAGCATTCACCAGTTATATTTATTTATTATTTGTTTTTCCCGAAATATTTTGAATCACCGATAACTGATGGTAGGCAATAGTTCTGAACTGGTCCCAACGTCTACCGAAAATATATTAATATGTTTAGTCTTCAGACGCACAGTACGCGCATTACAGCAATGTTCATTTCTCATCATAAATGTGTAAAGTACTAATACACTTATCTACAGCAGCTGTATATAACACTCACTTAGTACACGATAGCTCTTTAGATAAACCGTAAGCCCTAATCAGACTTATATCGCTAAGCGAAAATAGACATCATACATCAACAACACTGGGTGATATTAATACACCGCTTTTCCGAAAGAAATTCCAATATTATAAGATTCATTCATCATTTATTATAATACGAAATATTGTAATCTGTTTTATGTTATTAAAGAGCTGCATTGCTGTGTAGCTTTGGCTGTGTATTATTTACAAAGCATACAATTATAATTCTAGTGCTCACAACAATTCGATAATTTAAACAACTCATTAACATTTAACAAATCAATCTTAGGCAGCTGATTCCAGATTATGTGGACAGTTTGATGTTAAATGGATTGTTAAATATTTTAACGAATTGTTAAATTTTAATGGGTATTAGTGAGATTTTACATTGTTGTATTTTTTATTACAATTGTTGACATACATAATATTTATAATTAAATTATTGTCTTCATTAAAACAGCAAACATTAAAATACAAATAAATATTTAATTGACTAATGTAATGGTCTTTTAAACTTTTCAAAACAACCTACAAAGAGAAAATTTAACAGGGAGTCTTTAACTCTAAATGCTAGAATTCTGCAGTTATTATTATTACACATTTTTTTTTTATTTAAAAATTAATTAACTAATCGAGCGGTAAATATTAGGTGCTATAAGTAAGCATTACAATTATAGTAATGTAATTTATCAGAGTACAGTATTTGAGGTTAGCTTCAAAAAATGTAATTTAATAATGTCTGAGTATCCTCGCTATTCCACAATTTAACATTAACCATTTCCATATTAAAATATAATATATTTTTAGGAGGGTATATGTAAAAAAAATATTTAGTTTCTTACCTCTGCAGTGAATTTAATACAAATCTAATAGATACATATTATTTTTTATAATAAAATCAAGTGAAAATAAAACAACAAAGTGGAGCACTACAATGTTGATTGTCGATTGTCGATTGGTTTTATTCTGTATTTCTGTGGGTCTTGGTATTATATATATAAATTCTGTTATTATCGCTCTTGATTTTATTTTAATTAAATAACTACCTACTTCTGGAACTATCTTCTTAGAACAAATTTTATTTATTTATTTTTTGATTCCTATCCATATAGTTGTCTTGGAATTGAGAAGATAATAATACAGTTTAACTTACAATAATATTGAATAGAAAAAAGTTTAGAACTTGCACACATATAATATATATAACACATGCATGTATAGGTAATCGTATAGGTATTATATAAGTACAACATGATGAAACATCCACCTATTAAAATTTTCAATTTTAGTTTTTAATATTCTTATTGGTTTAAATTAAAAAGACAAATAACTAAATATATAATACAAGTTAATGAAAAAAGTTGTTCTCACCTCATGACATAAAATTATATTAATTTATATTATATTATTATTTATTATTATTGGTACTTAGCATTTAACGAATAAACCGTATTTTTTTTCTTATCATAAAATATCTTTATGGAACTTTATTAACAGACAAAGAAATATGTAATCTGCACCGACAAGGCAGATTTGATTTTTAAAGTTTTTTCTATGTAGGTATACTCAACTTCTGCTTCTTTAGAAAATTTCTCATTTCAATATGTTTTGTCATCAAAAGGTTATAGTTTTAAAATAATTAAAAAGGTACCTACCACGCATTGCACAATATTTTGAGAGCAAAATCGTTGAACATTTGGAAACTTTAAATGAGATTCGGTACTCACAATATTGTTATTATACACTCTCCTTGTTCTAAATTTTAATTACATGAAAATCGGTGTCGTGCGTTTCCCGTATAGATGCCTACATACCTAATATTTAATAGGTATTATAATATAACATAATTCCAACTTTCGATCACGGATAGAACCACCTGGAGTTTTAAGCCGTTTAATTTGTACACATTACCGCTTATAATTGCACGTGAATTAAATAATTTTATACTATCACGATCCCGTATTATTAACGAATAATAATGTTGCCTTAATTTCTTGAACGAGGTAGCATATCGTTGTTCTGCACATACGCAGTCGAGTTGCAAGCCATTTCGTTTTGATTCACCCTAACCCGCAGTATGAATCAATCGTCTAACAGGTAGACGTGATTTTTTAAGACAACGATCTCACGAGAAATCGCTTTATGGAAAACAGATTATTAACAGATCGTCATTCTCGAACCGTGACGACACTGTAATATTCAATTATTTTCGACGCGACAGGAATTCGAAAACTGTAAATTAGACGATTTTGCTGTTGTGCCGCGACAGTGCCCATTGATTGCTTCGGCGTTACGTTCGGTTTAACAGCGAAACGAATTATTGATGGGGTAGTTGTTTTCGCAATGCGATCCGGCGCCTAACATCGGTGTCTGTTCGCTGTTGTACATACCTACTTTTTCTGCCTATCAACCTACGAGATAGGTTTTAGTAAATTGACGACGTTACACGAATTTTTCAGTCGTTAAACACGAAATAAAATATTACGCGTTACGTTTTACCCCCCGAGAGCTGTTGTATCGCCCCCCCTCCACAGCAACCCCGCCACAACAACACCACTCGTCTACGCACGTGACCCCACCAGGATGTATATCGTATATACACACCGAGCAAAGTGGCGCCACGTATCTAATTAAATGTGCAAAGCACATGTGTCTCGGGAAAGTTTAAATTTGAAATAGTTTTCCATCTGAATTCCTATATAACAATTGGTACTCCTTTCGTTCAACCCCTTACTACGACCTCACGACTTATGAACACTGCTGCGAAAGCCGTCATGTCGACAAAATGGTTATTGCTCCTTGGTAATATAGCTTCCATGACGTTTCCTCCTTACAACAATGATTTCATAATATAAAGAATAATACAGACGAGTGTATGTTTATAATAATAACAATAATATTGTGTGGTATTGAATTTCCGTCGTTGCAACTGCCGAGTTAATTTATAACATAATATTTATTATTAAACATACCAATAGGCTATACGTTAGACTTTAAAAACGATTTTCTCTGTCGAAATAATCAAAATATATTTCTGCGAATATTAAATTATTATATTATTGTTAATTTGACTTCACAATATAATATTATTTTCCTCAAATTCTATTACATGGATACAATATGACCATAAATTAATAATACAAAAATAAAAATTACAATTATTTTTATCGATTTTTATTGTGTTGTTTATTTTTATATTTTTTTATTTTAAGCTCTGGTTGTATCCTCTCTCCGATAGTCGGATAGTCGTGTGTTCATTAATACATAATTTTTTTTGTTTAAACTCCTCTGTTGCTTGGATGAATATGTTATAATTTAATATACAAGTATGTTACGTGTAGTTTTAACATTTGTGTAAATATTTCAAAATTAGCCTCGCATTTTGGGGCCATTGTGTAGTTTATTCTTGTATACAAACATAAAATATGAACAATATCTGGATAATATTAATAGTTATATGTATACATAGATTGAATGTTATATTATTATTTTATGTCAGTGTAATTGTTTAAATCTTCTATTATTTTCAGGAATTTAAAATGCCAAGGAAGTATGGCATAATATAATACTAAATTATATCATTTTAAATCGATATTAAAAATGGTATTTAAAAAAAACCACTCTATTCAATGTTGTATCATTAGTAACTCGTTAAAACTATATTATATAATCTATATTCTACATATATATCTATAGAAATCCATAGAAATGGAAATATTTCTTTCGGATTGGCTCCTAAACGGCTTGACCGATTTGACTGATTCTTTGTTTATTGTGTTCGTAATTGTCAGGACAAGTTTATATGAAAAAACATTTTATGAAAATACACAGAAAAAGTAATAGAAATCTGAAGCAATAATAACGTTGTTTATGTTAAAAAAAGACAGTTATTACCTATGTGATCTTTGAGTTTACGTATTAGGCTGTTAGGTTTGGGCACTTACATACTTAGTAAACTTGAAATGTTATGATTAATGTGTTAAAAATCAAAGTTAAGCTTAAATTGTTCTCCTTAAGTTTTGAGCATCATTACACCGGGTGTTAACGCATTTAACACAAAGTTTGAATAATATAAGTGGAGGCATTCTTTTTTTCAACGAAGTGCACGGGGTAGAACTATCTTTTATATTACATATATATAATATACACATAAGACGTACGAACCTTGCTGGGTCTATACTCTATAGCCTTTACTATACGCATATCACTAACGATAGTTTACAATTATTATTATTATTATTATAGAAGCCCAAGAACATTGATTATTGTTTATATGATACATTATTATAATAGTTGTTAAAACAATATCTAGCCCTATTAGGTAAAAGAGCGTAAGCGACATTTTCATTTTTTTACAGGAACTAAAAAAAAAACTTTTAAAATCGAATATCTGAAGGATTTTCATGAAATTCAGATGTGTAGTTATAAAAAAATTATTTTAAAAATACAATTACAGAATAAAAATGATATTTTTAATATTGTGTAACTTATGTCGCTTACAATAAAATAAATGATCGAATATAGCTCAATGGTGCTTGCACTTTTCACTTTCGGCGCTTACAAATAACATTTTGTCTTGTTGATTAGTGCATGGCGCTTACACTAGTCTTACACTACCACATGCAACAAAGTAGCTTACGTATTTTTTTCGAAATTAATGTGACTTACGATAAATTTTGAAGTTACGACATGTAGCTTTCACCCAATCTTTAAATGGCAAAATGACATGATTAGGTTTATGGTATCGCTTAGCCATTTTACAGATCGATGAGTCAGAATTTTAGAAAAAATGTTATACCAATATCTAATTTTCACCAAAATTGTTGCTTAGGCCCTTTTACCTAATGGGGCTCGATATCCAAAGATCATTGGTTGATATAATATCATCCAGCTAATGTCAACATTATCAAAATATTAACATCACCCGTAACATAAATATTAATACCTATCATCATTTTTTCTCATACTTACATCGAGTATTGTTTTATTATTTTTTTTATAGTGAAACTTAGTGTCAATTATTTATATGGAGTTACCTATATGTAATGATAAAATCAGTATACAATCACTGTATTTTAGTATTTGTATTTAAAAATGTAAGCTATAAACTATCAAGAAAAACATAATATGTCTGAATGTTTCATAAACTTGTTAACCGCGTGGGACACTGCAGTAAAAATAAAACATTGACATATTTTTATGAACTCTCAAAAGTTGTTTGAAATAATATATTGTCTGATAACAATAATTGCTTGTTACAATGTAAGTATTGTATTTGAGAATAAAAACAAATCTTCTAATTTATGTTTTTAATTAAAACAGATATAACAACTATGTGTATAAAATATGTAGACAACTTTTTCCAGCTAAAATATTGTCACAGAATCCTTGGAATACAAAAACTTACTGTAAATGATAAAAAAATAACTTCTAATTAAAACTGATCCTCAACACTTAAGGAAAACGAAATATAGCAAAATACATACATCTCGTTTTTTGTAAATATACTCAACAAATCAACCAATCGTTAAAACTGAAGGCTAATGATTTATAACTAAATATTTTGTAGTTTTGTGAAAAAATTGTATACGTATCAGAGTTTAAATCAAAGTAACATGCTTCTAGATATTTAGGAATCATAAATATGCTTTTGGGTATAGTACAGTGGAAAAATATGCAGACAGTAGCATTTCGTTGGAAATTTAATTTGATCTCCATTTTGTTTATTGTTGATTTGCGTTTCTAAGTAATAAACAAAGTGTCACAAAAATTGGTTAGAAAAAAAAGTTGTACCCAGCCCAAAAACTTTCCCAGGTATGTTAAAAAAAAGATACATACAATATATTGTAATATATTAATTATGTTTGTAAGGGAACATATTTTTATATCTTAATATGTTTTAAGCATATTATCCTAATCTATAACCAAAGTACAAATGTTTAAATTAATAATAACAATGATTGACCATTTACATAATTCAGCACAATAAAAATTATAAGACGTGTCAACATTATTGATCACAGATTTTCACTTATTTATATAAATTTGTTTTAGATCCTGAGCGCAGCGTTAAATATAATATTGATTTTACAATAACCACACGTTTGTTTTTTTTTTTAATTGATCAATAAAACGCTTCAACAACAATGGTTATTAGCTTGAGTGGTTAATTTTTTTTTTTTTTTTTAAACAGTATTATTATGAAGATATTTTGCTAAATAAGTTTATACAAATCAGACATTTTTAGAAAATGTATTATTTTGTTGTTTGAATGTTCGTCGGGTCCCAGAATTTCGGATAATTCTTCAGGCAGATTGTTTTTTTTTGTTTAGGTCTTCGTATTTTAGACAATCAGTGAGTATGTGTTTTACTGTTGTGCGTGTTCCAAATGTGGTGCAAATTGGGGGCTTTCTTTAGCCATTAAGAACCCATGGGTGAATTTTGTGAGTCCTATATTCTTAGTCTGTTTAAGTCTGTTTCATTTTTCCTGCTTTGATTGTTTGAGGGCCATCTGAAAGTTGATCTTTTAATTTCGCTGAGTTTTTGGTTTTGTTTTTTCCATATTTTATCCCATTCTAATGTACATATATTTTTATTTGTTTTTGATGTCGGTGTATGTTTGTATTTTTATTTCTATCTGATTTGTTTATGTGTTTGTTTTTATTCTTGTTTCTGTCATCAACTTTTGGAACAGTAAAAATTCTTGGATTTTAAACTTCAACATCTTTTCTGATAGGAAATTATTCCAGTACTTGGTATAATTTAAAATAATATTTTGACAATTTTTGAGATATTTGAAATTTTTTATTTATTCAACTTGTTTCTATATATTTTTATATAAATATAGCATATAATTTGTATATACTATGTATGTATAAGTATCGAATAAATTTAATAATATTAAATAATCAATAAAACGATTTCTTTTGTTAATAATAGCGTTTGAAGTTTAAATGTTGACAACATTTATCAAATTTTTTGTGGGTTAAAATTTATAAAATTTTTATAGCCTAGACTCAAAACTGTGTTACAAGGTTAGATTATCGAATTGTCTTTTTATTATAGACGTATTAAATTCAAATTTGGACGAAATTAGATATTTAAACGAAGAATAACAATTTCAATTATTTTGTTGTAATTTAAAAATATTATTAATGAGGGCTTGAAATGTTCACATATATTTTTATATTTTATATGCGCAATTTCACAATAACATTCAAAAATATTTAGATTCATTTTAAGATATTGACTAAATTACAGCCATGCCAACATCATACCAATATGTTTCACCGTCTTACTGTAAATCGGTATTGACTCAAAACTTTATAAAAATAATAATATATTATAATAATCATACATTTTTGTAAATACCTGATGCCAAAGATTATTCAAAATATTCAAATTTTCATGTTATACCCATGTTATGTAGTTTTCATTTTAATAAGGTCACTGCGTTAACGGTTATTAAAACTATTTAACGGAAAAAGAACTTTATTGCTAACAAAGTTTTTTTATAAAGATTATATCATAATATTTTTTTTTTTTTACATATTCATAAGTAGAGTTTGTATTATGTTGAAATTTATTTTCTCCTTTTTATGTTAGTATAATATAAAGCTATAATAGGTGTGAATTATATTTATTCAAAATTTTATTGTCTTAAACAGATATAAATTAAGTAAGTAAAAATATTAGAAATTAGAATTTTTAACTACCTATTTTATAATATTCATAATACCCAGCTGCTAAACGCTAATATATTATTTTAAATATTATGAATAAAACTTCAAATAACGGTTTTTTTTATAGTTTTAAAATAATTGTTTGCATACCTACCTATTTAGTTTAGGATTTTTGGTGCTCTTTATAGTATTTTTAGGATCTTTTTTTCATTATTTGAAGTGCTTTTAGAGTTTTATAAAACTACAACATCTGAACTCCACTTATACGTGTTATAACCAATATATAGCAAGAAAATTAATAAATATACAGTTTGAATAAGAATAACTGAATGTCTATTGTCTAACATTAGTAAAATAAAAGCTACCATATTTTTTTTTCTTATTAATTTTAAGTTATATTTTCCTAATCAGTGGAACAAAGTTACAAAATTAATATTAAAAGAATTGTTTTGGTATATTGTGTATGAAATAAATATAAAATAATTTAATTCGAATACCTCCTTACAAAATATTTTTGCAATTCAAATTAGTTTTTTCATTTACTAATTTAGCATTATTACGATTAACGAAATCACTGAACAATTAATTCTATAAAACTAATAAATTATTTTTATTTTATATATATAAAAGTAATATCATCAACAAACATAAAATATAATATATAAACAAACAACTATCTATACAATAATTATTTTTACGGATATAAAACACATACACCTTAATTGGATTTATAATTGTTTAAGCTACCCAAATTATTTTCTAAAGAATTTCAAAAATTGTAATTATAAATACAAGAGAGACGAAACAGAACATCAGACAACCATAATGATATAGGTATAGTCGAGTTTCAATGATTTTCCCATAATATATTTTAGGTACCAAATTTAAGCGATAGTCAAAAATTGTAATATAATTTATGTAATATTTATTTATTTAATTAATTAAAATTAATAATAAAACGCTCAATAATTTTCAATATTAAAAATTAAAATATATTTTTAGTTAGAGTTGTATTTATAATATTATACAAATGATGTACAATTATTGTTTTTATAGTTAATCAAAACACAGAGTCCATTTACAACATACCGAATACTGTTAGGTGATCATTATTAAATTATATTGTGATCAAAATAACCTATTTTTAAGACAATTTGCTATTTATTACTCTAAAATAAAATATTCAATTATTTCAAAATACAAAAAACCAGATGGTTACTTCAGTAGTTAGGTAAAGTAATAACTGTCAATATGAAATGAAACGGTCTATATTTAAATAGAAATGTTTGAAATTATAAACTATAAAATATTTTAATTACCTACGTAACAATTTACTTTTGCAAAATATTTATGGAAAACTTTTAAATTAAATATAGTTTCAATTTATAGTATCACACATTCCATAATAAACTTATCAGATATCGAAATCAGATATTATAAGCTCATAAGAAAAACATGTGGTGTTTCTCCTGACAAAAGAACTTTCGATCTTAAACCAAATGAGATTTTTAAATTGTTTTTAATAAAATATAGTGGTGTTGGCACGTCTTGGCATAAATCTATCTAAAATGCCACGGGATCATCATTTTATTATTGAAATCTGGTAAAAACATACGGTGTGAGAGGTACTGACAAAAAACCAATTATTGCTCTAATATACAACGGTGAAATTGAAAAACGAGGAAGTCTATAATTGTTTAAAGCGTGTATTGGATGTACTTAAATCAGTCGTTATAGAATTATTATTAGTTGTATTACTTGAGATAATAAATAAGCCTTTATGCTACTCATTTCGGCACAAGTTTTTGCTTGTCTTATGTATAATTACGATTTTTGAATAAATTAGCATTTAATCATCATATAAGATGGTAAATTATCCAAAATGGTATTGTCCTAGACATTTTAGGACTAGTTTCCGACTATGAATCTATGTTATATTATTTATTTTCCATCGTTTTTATAATGTGATTCATTTATTTTAGCCGCGTAGTTGCGATTCAATTGCTTTACAGAAGAAATAATTGCATATAATAAATATTATTTATATTATTATTAAATTTATGTTTGAGTTAAAGTTATGTTACCGAATAATATAGTTATTAGTAACGTGTCACAGTATTTTAAATAAATAAATCAATTGTAAGTTCTAATGATTATTATTTTTAATTAAAGATACATGATATGTTTAATATAAATTATCATAATTAAAAAAAAGTTGGTTATATACTATGACACTTAAAAAAACATTGTATTTTAGATTTATTTATTGTGATATAATTTATACTTAGTTATTTATATCTGAATTGTATTGGTACCTTTATTTTTTATTTTTACAATTATTTAGTGCATTCATTCAAGCTGAATTGTCTAATATTATTTTAAAAAAAGGTGTCAAGTAGCTAATCTGTACTATAATATAGTCGTAAGTGTCGAGTGTACTTCATCAGTTGGTATTAGCAGTAATTCAGTGTACAGGATGAGTTAAATTTAAATTCCATAATAAATCATTGTACGACGAAAAATTATTTTGATAATAATTTATTTATTAATTTATTTATTTATTTATTCGAAAATGGTACAACTACTTTTAGGAACCGTACATCGTACAACCATACATCGGTCGACTAAAATAAAAATTCTATCTACAAAATTCAAATTATAAATACAATTGTGAGTAGAGTGATACATAATTAAATGGAGAAAGATGTTCCTTCGAGTTAAATTCTACTTCTAGACGTTAGAGTTACCGAGGTTCCGATATCTTATTAAAATTTAAAAAAAAATATAGAATTGTTTGTGTTTCTTAGATGTTTTAAAAATAACTGGACAATTTCTACTTTTGACCCTGAACTTAAAAACTAGGTCTAATTTGCTAGTGAGCACTGAAGCACCACCACTCTAGATGTTCATGATTGGAGACTCCCGAAAAAAAAAAACACTTATCATGATTGTAGAACCAATACATTCATCTCTCCGATCCGAATCTAAAATAGCACACTAGAGTGGTGTTGGTGTACCTTCATAATATTATTAGAGATGAACTAAAAATAAAATAAATTTTATTTTGTTTAACCTGTGATATTATACTCATAATATACGTAATCTACAATTAATATAAACTTAACATTTATATAAATAACTATACATAGGTAATGAACATAATCACATTAATTATTATTTTGTGTAGGTTGGATCACGGAATGGATAACACACAAAACAAAAATAGAATAGCAGGATATAATTTCTGACATCATACTTTTTAATAAAACGAAACATCAGACAACTTTAAAGCGCCATTCATATATTATGATTTTCTCATCTTCTTACTCCATCAAAGGATGCATTAAAGTGCTGGGTGGGGTTTTTAAAGTAGGTACTCGTCGTGATATGTGAAAGGCAGAGATGTATGTTTAAGTTGCTTTTGTTATTGCATAGCTATGTAACGTTACAAATGGTTGGAAATACCATAAAGTTATCATCAAAAAAAATAAACAATTTAAAACGGCATTCGCCGAATTATGTTTTATATCTATTTTTGAAATCAACGAACAAAAAACCAGAGAAATCGCTCTGCTGTATAGTAGCGATGTTAAGTGTATATACAGTGCTAATATTTTTGTCAAAATTGGATATTCTAATGAAAAATAATGATTTAAGATAATATTTTTTTAATTCCAAAAATATTATTTCTATTTTAAAGGACCTTAAAACTTTTTACCACACTATTCTTTGCTGTACACAATACATTTTTTTAAATTTTTAGATGAATTTTTAGCTATTTCTACAACGTATACAGTACGTCGGTATTGAACTTATTAGTTATATTATAATATGAAGTAATATTATTATTATTACTTCTTAAAATATGTTTTATAATTTATAATATAATATGGTACCTATTTTTGGTTTAAATAAATATTTGTTTTTTTAATTTGAAATGTAAATTTAACTCCATTGTCGTGTTATAGTAATATACATTATTCCATTAGTATTAATATTATTATGGCATACAATCTAAATAAACATTTACTCAAAACAAATAACGCTAGACAAATGTTATAAAAATCAACTGAAAATGGCAACTCTGTACATTTAAAATTAAATGTAAAACTACTGATAACTTAGACTTATAACGAAATGTTATATTAATAATAAATTATAATTTTGGATAATTGAGAATGATATACGTTTTGATATTTCATAACCAATATTAAAAAATGTGTGTAGTTTTTGAATAAGATCTCAGGGAAAATATATATAACATTGTGAAAACCCTTCATGTTGGTCAAAATATTATGGCAAATTGAATTTAGTAAAAAAAACTTAGAGGTATATATTTTATTATTTTCGTGAAAATTAAAAACATTTTTAAAATAATTATTTGTAACATAAAATACAATTCACACTATATTATTGTTATACCTGAGTGCCAAAAAAAAAAAAATTATTTAAAAATCGTAGTTATGTTTTTTTAACATTAAAAAATATGTTATATTACTACAGTTGTACTACTGCATATTATGTCGGTAGGTAATGCAATATCAAATAAAATTATATTTTACTTTAAATTGTATTTTAAATTTATTTTATAACTTCAGGATGTAATTTGTTTTACATTATATATTTTTTTAGATTTATTTTTACAACGAATATACAATCCATACCTTAGGGCATAAATGAGTATAATATACGAGATACAGTAAGATACATTATACATTAAAAAAAAAAATTCGTAAAAACAAACTTCGAGAAGTGATACCGCACCCACTAATGACAAAATTAATTTTTAAAATGAAATTACATTTTTTTTTTTTAATTTATTATTATTGTTAGTTAATTAGTATATCTACCATTTTAGCAGATCACTAGTCATAACACCATAAACGTTTAAGATTTCTTGGTGAATAACCATAAACTGTGAGGGCCTTTAGATTTTTGACAAGTTGATTAGAATGAGAGATTAATTTATTGTAGATGCGCTTATAAAATAGTTAAGATTCTTCGTGGTAGGTTTTAAATTCGATATTGGAATTTTATTAGTTACTTTTTTCCTCGAAATATTTTGGAAAGTATATAATATATTTTGTTGATGTAAGATTTTTTTTTTGTATTTCCATAGTTGAATGCACATACGTTCAGATGGGTTTGATTAAGGTTTTATAAATAAGAAGTTAGTATTGATTAGTGACTTGTGTGTATGTATAATAAATATTATAATATGTGTTTGGTAAAAATAGTTAAGTTAAATTTTAATTTATGTTTTTTTTTAAATTGTATATCAGTGTTCTTATTCATTTCGGGCTAGTCTACTATCTATAATGTTAATTCTGCATTTTTAAATATAGATAAGGAAGAGTTTTGAGTTGTTATATAATGTTTACCAATAACAATGTGAACAAGTTTATCTTATCAAAGTTCTCCTTAGTACAGATTCAGTTCAATTCAGGGTTTGATGTATGCATTTTTAATAGATGTATAAGAAAATACATCATCTATTAAGAAGCCGTTACAGTTACATTTGTTTTCTCTGTCCTACAAGTGCTTAACATAGCAAATTTTACGTTAAGCAAAACACGTTTATCTCCCTTTAGTTTAAAAATTAGAGCTAATTGATCTCTTATACAATTTGAAGGTAAGATTATTATCTAGACAATGGCATAGGCTTTTTATTATATTATAATTTTAAAGCGAGTTATGAGTATTTTAAGATGTAAAAACAGTTTACAAATTTAAAATACACATAACTCACTTTAAAATTAAATTATTATAAAAAGCCTATGCCATTATTTAGATAATAATCTTACCTTTAAATTGTATAAGAGGTCAATTCGCTCTAATTTTTAAACTAGCAGGAGATAAACGTGTTTTGCTGAGCGTAAAATTTGCTATGTGACGCACTTGTAAGACGGAGACAATAAATGTCACTTAATAAAATTTATTTTTTGCTCACTTCAATAAGGTCTAAATGACTCTAGCAGAAACAGAAGGTAATATTTAAAATCGTTATTCTAATTGTAATTTAGTGTAAAATGTTGTTCTATTGCATTTTCAACATCGTTATAATTTTGACTTAGAATTCTAAAATGATTTGTAGTTTTAATTTTTTTTTTTTTTTGGTAAACGGAGAAGGAGAAGTTTAAGTTTACGTTGATGAAAATGTTAACAACTTTTTTTTTTTATGCAAAATAAAACCATAGTTTGATTATAATTTTTCATACAAATTTTAGAGAAAATAAAAGGGAGAAGGGAAAGTGTCATTTTTATTTTATTATATTGTCTATACGTCGGTGGTTTATTTTGGCGAATATTTTGACTATAGCTACTAATTATTTTATTTAACGTATGGTTATTAGATGCTGTTAGTCATTATAATTTTTAGGACCACTGACGACGGCCATGGACAAGAAGACATAATACGCTAAATTTCCTTTCTTGATGACAATTATTATTCTAAATATTATAACGAAAATTAACTCGCAGTATACGTAATGATGTAGAACATTATTTATCAAGAAAATAAAATGCTTATAATAATAGTAAAATCCTAAAATAGTGAAACTTATACAGTAAGATAATAAAAATCAGAATTAATTTTAACTCGTTATGTCACAAATTATAGTGTTTTATCGATAGAACTGGAGCTGGAAATGTACGTGTGTATTGGATAGAATTTTCATCCGTGCGGTATATTATTTTTTTTTATCAAAAACTAAATAGTATTATGTATGTCTGAGTTATAGACTAGTCATACAACTATAGTTTATAATATATCCATTTGGTCACAGTCAGAAAGTAGTATTCCGATTTATTTATAAGTATTCAATAATATAACTCATTAGTTAAATTTAAATATGTAATCACGTTCTATTTATCGATCTGTGTAAAAGTCATATAATTATATTAAACAAGTGTTGGGATAGAAGGGTCGAACCCAACTATTGAGACTTGACTAAACTCACCACCACGCGCAGTGGTCCAAGATCGACGGCCTGGTGGCCTGGTATTACAAAAGACGATTTCAAAATATTACACTCTAGCATATAATTGATGAGATGAACCACTGAAATGTGCACCCTTAAATACGTGGAGTTCATCTCTCAGACTACAATTTGTATGACTTGGATAAGTGAACGTAAATGCAATTTTAGTGACCTTCACTCTCTGATGAACGTTGCAACCATCCGTGGCAGGACTCCTGAACCAGCGATGACTATAATTCTGTCGTGCTGGTGTACGATTGATGTTTGATTGTATTGTATTGATTGGTACCTATGACAAATTGCAAGGATAGTTCACTTTTTGAGTTAAGTACTGGATATGCGCCACGCAGATTCTTTTATTGCAGCATTGTAAATATTTATGACATGTTAGTGAAATGTGAGTTTGGTGCCAAATTATTTTATTCCAAGGTATTAATTGGCGTGCCTGTTTCATTCGGAATTATGTCCATTTATTGTAATACTCATTTCGTTGTTTGTGTTTCTATTACCATTGCCGGGTTATCCAAAGTCGTTCACTCTTCAACCAGGCGATAGTCGTGGGTCATCAACGTTGACCTCAGACTAGGATTTTGTTTGTGGTATACGATTTTGTTTTCTTACTGGAGTGAAAGAACATAGGAGGTAACGTCTATGAAATTTGTGTTCATTCTGGTCGTTGAAGGCATGTAATTTATATACATTTTAAATAGTAGGGGAGATTTACAGGATTTTTGTGAAACCCCAGCGAAATTATTACGTCGTGAAGATTTAGTATTGAAAAAGCCCGTTATTTTAGGAAGGATCCTACTAATTTGACACATAGGACCGGACATGTTTTGTTTATAGTAGTTTATAAAGTATGTATCTGTGCCAAACTTTATCAAACGCCTTTACTAGGTCAAATTAAATATTTAAATGGCAACAGTTCATTCTCAGTGTTGAAGGAGATTTATAACCAATTAACTAGTTTGGTCATTTGGTTTGTAGTAGAGTTTTCTGAGCTAAGTACATAATATTATAGTTCTGGCCTAAAAACTAATAGTTTTCATTCCGGTCAAGAAGTTATTCAGCTGAAAAGCACAACTTGGACTAACTTCTAATACTATTCTTGAGACAAAATTCCAAATATTTAAGTTTTTGAAATAATCTTTTATTTTCGAAAAAATATAATTTTTAGATACTCTAAGGTAATCATAAATTATAATTTTCTATACCGAATGGCAATTTCAAAATATTTTGACTAATTATAAGCAAATTATATAATCTTTGATTTTAACACCCGATGATTTTATTATTCATATTTAATATTCCAAATTTATCTTAATATAGAATTGATAATTTGAAACTCATTAAACAGATATTTAAAGTAGATATCCGAAATTAATATTTGTATCCAGATAATGTAGAACACTGGTTCTTTCTAAGTTTTTCTCACAAACATTGTTTGTTTAATAAACAAATATATTTAGACGAAATTAAATGAAAAATAACTAGAATGCATTGAAAAAAATATATTATTCCTAAGTACTTGAAGCTTTTTTGCAGCTACGGTAATTTGTTTTTACTATATTATGCACTATGCCGTTTTCAAAAGATTTGGATTAATTTCAGGCTTTTTATTCTATGGACCTAATTATTATATGTCTTACTATACGTTTGACTTATAAATTAATACCTAACAACTTTTAATATTTTATGAAATAATCAAGAAATATTATATTACCTATGCTATTTGTTTTTGAAAATAATAATTTAACTTTTCGTCTTACTAATAGAAAAATAAATAACTAACACTGTATAAATACATAATAAAATATCTTCTAAAATATAACTGACAGATCGTCTCCATTCATTATCGTTTTTTAATGCAATGATATTTATCATCAAATTCAAATTAAACTTGTCCATTACAGTGATCTACTCAATGACAACGTTTTCAATATACCAATGACTATATATAGCTAAGCGACTTCCCCTATTTTATTCTTTTTTGTTGTTGTAAATAATACTTAAAACGTTATATTGTTGTGCATATTATCCTGTACTGATAAAATTAGTTTAAAGTTACTGGCGTGCGCTTATACATACATTTAAATAGCTACGACTTGAAACGTTGATGTTTTGCCATAAGAAAAAAAATGGCATCCGGAAAAAATGGAAAACATTTTCACTTCCTGTAGCGAATAATAAATGCTTTTAGTCGTAAAATCCTTCTTGCGAACTTGTTACAACGACAAACTTTATAATAAACTCTGGTGAACTTTAGTGATAAATTACCATAACGCGAATTAACACCGCGGGTATCATTTCGATTAAAACATTGAAACAATTTGTCCTCCTCGCCGTATGTTTTTTGATACTTAACATTAGTCAAGTATATCTGTCCAATTAGATTTGTACAAAACAAATTCCAGTCGACCTTAATCGAAGATAGTTTACAGTTTACGCAATATATTATTCCATCACTTGGGTTATTCCTGGGGAGCTTAATGAAGAGCGTTGGCATGCATCTCGAATTCCGTTATTTGTTTCTTTCATCTGAATCCATCCGTGTGGTATTGTAGTGGAAGACTATTTCACCGTCAGCGATGTCTCACTCAGTTTTTTTATTTTCTTTAAACGTACGCATATTATATGTTCGTTTTTATAGATAATGTATAAAGGTACTACATTTATCGTAATATTAGATATATTCTAATCGTTTGTCATATAGTTAATGCTAAAACTATAAATTATAGAATATGTATTATGCTTTGGACTCTGGGCGGAGCAACGAATGTCTTGATTTCACTGTTTCGTGTATTTTTTAATTTTTGTTTACATACTTAAATTCCTATAAAGATAAATTTTAAATGAATTAAAATTATATTAAAATTGTCATATATTGTGAAATATAAATTAAATTTGGTAGCCACATAATGACGCAAATATAAAAATGTATTATATTTTTCCTTATTCTATGGATTGTATTCTATAGTTATAGTACCTCCCTTCTTGTTAGATCACTATTAAAATGATAATCACCTAATGAACATTACATTTAGTGAGATTACCTATTACCTAATTAATTATTTAATTATTTAATGAGAATAATGTCCAATAGAACAGTAAGAGAGTATACACAGTATAGATAGCAATCACAAATACAAAAGAGTTATTGAATTAACCACAGCTAAAGAAAAAATGTAATTATTTAATTCATGATGTAACAGATGACAATAATAACAATAAGACTACTGCAGACTACCTACTATCTACAAATAATAATATTTTGATAAATTTAAAAGAGGCTTATTAAGTGTGCATTGCCACCAGACGTATATCATACTTATCATTAATAATAAATTATCTTTAGGATTCTATACATGTAGGCAAAACATTGATGAAATACCTGACTTAATATTTACCTTTCAATTAATTATATTTGAAACATAGAGATTTACTATGAAATACTCTAAGTACTTAAATGAGTTAATTGCATATTAATATTTAAAGTAGTTAGGTTTGTGTTAAAAAATAGTTTAAACATTTTAAAGGGAATTCCAACATGTCATTCAGAAAAGTAAAAACTAATTTGATAATGTTTTATATTGTTATTAAAATATTGGTTGGATAATAAATTCCAATTTATTAATATTTTTTTTTTTTACTCAAGGAAAGTATACGATTTAAAGTTTTAAAAAACTATTTAGACTTCAATAATTTTGAATTATTGTAAAATACAGGTGCATATTTAGGTGTATAAAATATATATATAATATATATATTTAAATTATTTTTTTGGCTTAAATTTTTCGTTACTGTTGATGATAATTTTAAAATATCTAAACAATATTTCAAGGATATGTAAATGATTTTTTGTAATTAAAATTATACAAAAAAAATTTGAAATAATATTATAAGACAATAGATTATATACAATAGATTATATACTACTATAAACCACATATTTAATTAGGTATTCAAAATATTAATTTTAATAACTTGAAAAATAGTGTAAGCAAGAAATATTTCGTAATATAGATACTTAATTTAGCAAAATCTATATTACAAAATAGTAAATACCTTATATATATTTGGTTTTTAAGAAAAAAAATACACAATGCCAAATTAGTTTAATTCTGTTTACATAATTAGGTAATAATGAATAATACATTGAGTAGATAGTTCAAGTTTTAAATTATATATGATTTGTTTATCCGTAATACTTATATTTACTGAGATAAACACGATGTCAACTGTAATTTTTCACATTGATTTTTTTAGAAAATAGTATCTATCTTATTAAAAAAAATATATGAATACAAGTTATTTAGTCGTAAACGTTCTATGTTCAATACGTTAAACACATCATTGAACTTTTCTTTGGAATGTACTGATGATTCACTCTACTGCTTCCATTTTATATTAAATTCCATGATAACATTTAATTATTTTTTATGCATATGAATTCAATAAATGTAACACAATTGAATGTAATGTTAACAGATGCAAAACCAATAGTTTCAGCAGAAATAAGCAAGGAAGAAATAAGTCCATACTGGTCATTCAACGAGACTGCTGATATATCCAAATACGAAGATTTCGATCACAGAAAGTTCTTAGGTAATTATAAAAATATTACTACTTCATAGAGAAACACTGTATTACAGAATTTATGAAATATAGTTGTTTACGGTAGGGAAGTAAAACTGATATAATATAAGTTAATGAAGGTGAGTGCATTAACACAATATAAATAATATAATAAAATACATAGGTACACGTACTTATAACGTATCTACTGGAAATTAAATAATATAAAAATGGGCTGTGAAACTTATCTATCTGAATAAACCGCAAATACCTACCAGGCATAGCATGGTCTAATTGGTCATCGCATTTACATGACCTACGATTTTACCTGTGCACGCTCAAACGTCCAACTCCCAGAAGAAATAAGTATATAACAAATAGATAACTAGTTCAGATCAACAGATTTTAAAATTTAGTTTACAGCACTAATTTTCCAGATACCAGGAAAGAATGCTTCGATAAAGGATTTATTAAAAATAAGAAATAAATGGCAATAACAATAATTAAAAGATTTAAATTATGAAGAAATTAACCTAATATTCCATTGGGTTACAATATTACGGGGGATTTAAAGGTAAGCTACTATAGATGATACTATAGAATAAGAACAAATAGAACCAACATCGAACAGTTCGTAATACAGAGATGTGCACCAGTGATACATCCTGATTTCAAAATTTTTTAGCATATTATGTACCTACCAGTTTATTTTCAAATCCAGGGTGGGACATTCAAAATTACCGGTTTTTAAAAATGCAGTTTCATGTGTTAATTTTAATGTATGTTTGATTTTGTTATGAAAAGATATTGAGTCTAATTAATTGTATCAAGAAAACACATTATAATCATTGCACCAAAAAAAATGACAACCTACAAATGTACAAGTAATTGTTTAAAAGGCGAACGTATTCTAAAATATATTCTAATTATATATAATACTATATTGCTTATATTAAATCTTGTAAAATATGGAACTTATTTAGCTATGTTTTGCACGTTTCAGATAAAGACAATATTTACATTTTTCCTTCATTTTCAATTTGATCATAGTTCCAATATTTACATTAACATTTATTTTAGATTCTGAGCGTGCGATCATATGAATATAAAGACACAGAAAAACGTGATTTAGAGGTATTATTATAATTATTATTCATATACCTAGGTATTAGAAATTATATTAAATGTAAAGCGTGATTCTACAGTAGCAATACCAATAATTATTTAAAAGCATATTTTTAAATTTAAAAAAAAAAATAACTATTTGGGGCCAAAAACAATCTCAATAAATTCTCTAGGTACGTCTATAATTTAAATACTATTTTTTTTTATTGATTAAACCCTCCCTAGCATTGGCCATTGGTATAAAATATTATGAATATCCAAATTATGTTTCAAATTAAATATTATTGGAAATAGCTGCAAATCAATAATCGCAGTTCAATATATACACACGTTTATAAAATAAATGTTGAATTTTTTTTTTGGTTAATCAACGATTATGTACCTACCAAACTAGTTTTATTTAATGTCATAGACCATAGTGCAATACTGCAATATTGTAACTTTTAATTTTATTTTGGAGAAAAAATAATCCAGTATACTGTTCAAGTTTTATTTATATTCATTCTCTCACGCTCGTCCACCTAAACTACAATATTTATAAAATGTTTATACTTTTGTAATTATTAACTATTATTATTTTTTTAAATATTTAAATTTAAAGGTAAAAAAGTAAGTTTTTATAATTTAGATACTTCATATAATATTAAATTAAAATAGTTAATTTACATTGAAATAAACAATTGTGTAAATACTTATAAATTCTAATTTCAAACTTGTTTTTAAATATTGATTATAAACTTAATTTATAATATTATTAAGTAGGTATATTAACTGTTTCTATTTTTGTGGTTAGAGTATTTCTTTCTGTAATCACTAAGAAATTTTGGTAGATACTGTTTTGGAAATAAATTTATCGTTATTTTGAAGTATTTTTTATCTTCATGTTGTAGTTTAACACCTCTTTTTGTGACACATAATTTATAAATTATGAGAAGTTGATGAAAATAAATAAATAAAGTTTTTTAAAAATCTTTATTACTGTCCCGATTTAAAGGGTCGACATTCAGGAAATGTGTGTTAATGGCAAATCGTTTGAATCATTTATTACTATATTTAAACATATTATGCAAATATTATAAATATGTTTTTCTAATAAATTTGTGTCATTTTTTACAGCAGATAAAGTTAAATATTGTGTGGTTATTGTCAACAAATATTATGGTATGCTTTCATCGTTACTCAAAGCTTTAATTATTTTTGCCAGCGGCCCAGTCTTTTTTAAAAAAGAAAATGCAAATAAATACCAATCGTTGCTGTGAATATTATTAATTAATAATTAATGTTTTAAAATGTACATCAAAGAGTAGTTTTAGTAATGATATTTAGCAACGATAGGTATTAAATTATGGACATTTAAAAATCTATCTTAAAATATTCCAGTAAAATAAACACTAATTATTTAATTAAATTAAAAATTATTTTTGATTTTTGCATCGTAACAACGTAACATTTTACAAAACCGTAATTGTTTTTTTGCACTTCAATTTAATCATTAAAATAAGTTGTTGTTGTGAATACGTATTTTGTACGATTTATTCTCATAATAGAATACAATAGTAATAATGATTTACGAGCAGAATAAATCGGTGGAAAAAACGTATGTTATCCACATGCGGGCTGGCGTTAACAGAATACAAAACATGTTTCATTGGACGATTTAATCGACTTTGCAATAATAAATGTGTACGACATTAAAACGGTTGACGTTAAAATATACACAAATTAGGTTACGCAACAAAATCGCAACGACTATTACCTATTGTTTTCCTCCTACAAACGTATTATATTATATTGTGCGCGATTGACGTACTGCAGGTAGTAGTTACGTAGCTGAAACAATTGTTTTTAAATTAACATTATTTTTGTTTTTTAGACTACTCTCGGATTTTGCCTTGTCCGTCCTATTCTTACGGTTCACAATATTATACAATACGATGGATAAAATAATTAATGCAAACATTTCATGTGTGGCGAATCCGTAAACACAAGTGCTTTATAATATACGTCATGTATATTACAGTATTATGATATATATATACCACCTAGCTACTGTGTATTATCATTATTATAATGGTATATTGTATAGGTATTGGTACAATATTCCAAAAAAAAAAAAAAATTAAAAAATATGTTTTATACAAAATCAAAAGGATTTGGTGTGGTGACAATCGCGGGGGTAGATTTTTATCCGTTTGCACGTTCCATTTTAAGTGCTTTCATTTGCATATATCGGTCGAACATGTAGTAAAAATATCACGTCCCACATATTACGATGTGTATAATACACGTATTACTGATGCAGTAATCTCATCCACGGGCTACATTTGTGGCGTACATACTACACACACAGAGGTACAGCACCGGAATGGCTGCAGTATAATATAATACTAATATATCGTCGTCGTCGTCGTCGTCGTCGTAGTTTAATCGATGCGACGATAATGTCAATGCCGCCATCGTGTCTCTTTCATGTTATAAGCTTAGCCCGCACACTTCACGCTTGTTAATAGTAGTGTGTGCTATCTCGATACGAATTTCGCTTCTATTTTTTCGGGCTCTCGCCGTAGATATACCGTACGTATAATGGAGTCGGTGGTCAGACAAATGTGTCCAAATGGTTGGTCATACACGTGGAGACGGCGTATTTCACAGATACTCTATAATATAATATTACAGTAGGTATCAAAGACGTTTGTCGTTATACTATATTATTATGATTGTTGGAGTAAAGTAAAAAATATAATATTGGAGGTACCTAGACCATAAAAAAAGTTCTAAATAGAGTGGGCGGAAAATAATTGTTGATAGGTGCTGGTATCGCGGCCGGGAAGTATAAAAATTGTTTTATTTTTTTTTAATTTAAAATTAATCTATCAATATCCATTAAAAAAAATATTGTTAATAATATTATAATACTATAATCCATCAAATAATAATTCATCATATTATGTTTAGTGTGTACTTAAACCAATGATTAATTTTTAATTATTGTTATTTTTGTGATATTTTATGGTGCTATACTTCTTGTTTATTTACAGTATATTCAATAAATATTGTAATTATAATAGTGATTATTTATTTAAATAATATAAACAAATAATATAGATGTTTAATTATGTAAAATATCAAATTTAAAGTTTACAACTTTAATTAAATATACATTATTTAAACCAAAAGTTGAATTTATTCTTATTTTCAGTTGATTTTTAGGTTTGTGCATAATATAGGTCAGTTTCTTACAATGCTTAGTCACTAATAAATCGCAGGTGTATTATTTACTATACTCATATTATTATAATAATGATATTATGATTCAATTAGAAATGTTGTACCCAATTCAAAATACAAACAGTTTTTCAGTCATAAAAATGTTTACACAAAGGATAATAGTCATTAATAATGGTTTTATGAAAATATAAAATAGATGTTATGAATTATGTTGGATCTATTATTTATTACACTTGAATCATTTTACAACTATAAACGTTGGTAGATTAATATTAATTGCTAAAATGTTCATATCACCATAGTTCTCATATCTTCCATGCATAGTACCTTGGACCTATACTAACCTTAGGCCTTAGAACACAAATTTAAATAAAAACTATTCATTCAAATATTGATCTCGATACGTCCAAATGTCTATAAAAATAAATAAATTGATGTATAAAGGTGATTTTTAATTAAATTAATCCTCCTTAATTCAGGATATTGATGTTTAAAACATTTGTTTTAAACGTTTTGTTCATTGTTAAAAACTACTAAAACATAATATGTTTAAAACTATATAAAATCCAAGTTAATATTGTGTTTTTTTTGGCTTATTGTTAATAATAAATAATAAAAACTTTACGAGTATGGCGTGCAGGGACCCTGGAATGAATGTGTTGAAGGAGAGAGGGTGAATAGGTTTTCCCACAAATTAGGTTTTGGAGGAAGAGCGAGTCGCAAGTAGAGCGGTGATCTGCCAGTGTAAGTAGATTCAACCTACCGATACCAGGCCATAGTCATGTTTAGGATGGTGGATATTAAGCTTAAACCCAGCAAAGCTGAGAAATTTACGTTGGACACGTTCAATAGATTGGGAGTGGACCAGTGATTGGGGATTCCATACAACAGAACCGTACTCGAAGATGGGCCTAACCAATGCACAATAGAGTGTCTTTAGGGATCTAGATAGTTCAAACTCACTAGCAATTCTTTTAATAAAACCTAACGTCCTAAACGCCTTGCATGTTATATGGTAAATGTGGGCTCCAGGAGAGAGTGAGAGAACTAGGATGAAACCGAGATCACAAGTAACAGTATCAACGGAATTAAGGACGGAGCCGATAATAGAGTAGGAGAATTGACGAGGGAAACGGCATCTAGCGAAGGACATAGATTTACATTTATTGACATTGAGGGATAAACCAATAGCATCACCCCACACAACAAAGAGGTCCAAGTCCTCTTGTAAGTGCGTGCAGTCAGTCAACGAATCAACTTTGGGAAAAAGTTTTATATCGTCGGCAAAACATAGAAGCTTACAATGACGAGGGATATTAGAGACACTGTTTATGAGTAGCTGTTAATACTAGATGTCCTTCAGAAAAAAAATTAATGTATTAAATAATTATATCTATTACCATCTTTCAGTTAAATTTTTTTTTTAAATTGAATAAATTACCAAATTTTAAATTTTTTACCTAATAATTAATAATAATATATACATAATATTAGAATATACACATAAAACATCCATTCGGAAAATATTTCAAATACTTTTAAGATTTAAAATAAGTAATAAATAAACAGTGAAACAAATACTATAGTAAATAGCATATTTGCATACAAGTAAATTACATATTAAATTAAAATTAAGTTATTTTAATTAATATACTGTTTGAAACACTGTTTTATAACATCGTTTTTAACAGAAAAAACAGTTTAAAACAAAAATACATCAAGGGGATTCGATACCGTGATTTTCTGTTTTTGT
>WHPZ01587707.1:0-41460 GCA_016617965.1 Macrosiphum rosae | reverse complement strand
TCCCGTAACATAAAACGATATATTATATATGTATATATAAATGTGTTTGCGTATCTCCTCGAGTACTTAAACGATTATACTTAACGGGCCACGTCTTATGATTTATATGTATCATAACGTATAATCCCGAAATGAAGAGCGCCAGCAACTACGCAATTACAGACGCAATTATGCTGTACACATATTTGTTCAGCTTGCAGCAAATATTAATTATAGGTATATAGCTGGCACCTAGGTGTAAGTGTCCTAGACATTTTATTACCGAAGTGTAGATAGAAACAATCGTCGCTATAAATAATATATGGTGCTTGACAAAAAAAAAAAATCACTTCAAACACGTCTTCATCGATGCATAAGTTTCAGTACAGTAGAATATTAGATATATAAGGGGAAGCAATAAAAAACTATCAATCTACGTTCTAATTTAATTTTTTTTTCAGAAATAAAAATTTTCTGGTTTGGCTTAAAAAATATCTTAAGTGTGATGTTTAGTACAAAACATCTATCTAAATACATTTAAGTGCCTACTTACACTAAAACATAATTTTGTTAAGTGATTTTCGTCAAAACCTATACTAAATCCAAACAATAGTTCATTTTTACATAATTGTAGGTATTTTATTTTCGTAATAGTAAGAACTTATTAACTTTTGTGTAATGGTCTTAATCATTTTTAAATTCTCACTATAGTTTTAGCTTAAAATTTTAAATACAAAGAATGTGAATAAAAATTAGAGAAAACATGGGTAATTTTGGGTATTCATGTGAAATAATGGACGCATTACGAACTTAAGCTCAGATATTCAATGATGGGAACAAAAGTTTTTAGTAGAGTCTTTCAGTTGTACAATTATAAGTATGTAAATAAAATAAAATAACGTACCTGATTTTAGATTTTAAATGGATCAAAAACTGTATCAGTTTTACAATGATGTTTCTGTCATCATCTATCGGATCAGTAAAAATGCTTAGATTTTCAAATCCATTATCTTTCCTGGCAGGAATCTAGGTAATCCTGGTAAATGTAGATGGTACCTACTTTGGATTTCTGAAATGAAAAATCACAGTTCTCTTTTTAATAATTTATTGGAAGAAAGAGCTTTTATTAAGCTTATTTTTTTTTGGGGGGAGGGGGTGGTTGAGGGAAGTACAAAAAGTACAAAAATTGGCTACAAAATTGATTAAACACAGTGTAAAACAAAGGGAAACTACGACGATTTGGGAGGGGGTGCAAATGGCAAATTTCTTTTTATTAGCGTTTGAATTTAAATTGTTGGTGAAAAATTGTAAACTACTTTTTTAATTTCTATACCTACTATTAAAAAAAATCATTGAAAAATTAGGTGGAGGATCAGACTGGAAAGAGAGAGCAACCGACAGAAATGGCTGGTTGGATGTTTGATGTCCTATAGCGGCCGGCTACTTTTGTATTGAATGGTTTATTAATTATTATTGAGTTCCAATGTAATACAGTATTACAGTAAACTACCCAGTTAATAATCTACAATATCACAAAGAAACTATGGAAATACATGGTAGGTATACGTATCAAATGCATGTCCACGGCAGTTTTATGAGTGCAGCGGAGGATCCAGGGGGAGGGCCAAGGGGGCATTTGCCTAAACTTTATGATCTACGCAAATTCGAATAGTCATCGAAGACCGTACTAATGTACTATACATATGTATTTACGATTAAGGTGTGCCTATGTAAATATAATAAACACAATTTATTATGGTATAATATAATAGTAATGTCATAATATATACCAGTACATGCTCTCGTTAATACAAATTACAATTAGATTTTCGCGGGCACGTGGTTTCGATACTCCAAGCCTGTGCAATGTGCACATCAATAATTTGCCATATATTTTTTGGTTTATTATAAATCTTAAAATATATAATATATTATATACAAATAATATGTGTGCATCATATTCTCTTCGCAAGGGTTATTTTTCAAACGATCGACTAGAATTAATCATTAGTTTGTGTAGGGTTGCGCACATGCGTCGGACTACGTCCGTTTTCCATTTGAAATCAATTTTCCACGATGCGTATATAATATAATATATTATAATAATATACAAAATAAAATACATATCAACCGACAAGTGAGCAAAACATCAAACGCAGTCTATTAAAACGAGGTTTTTTTATTTTTATATAGGTATATAAAAACGAATCACAGTACGGCGTATGCATGATTATATTAAATATGAATAATGTATATTATTAGGTACGCAAAAAGTGATTCACCTAGTAAGTTTATCCTCAATTTAATTATAATTTATTCAAAACCTTTATTTTTAGATTTTTTAAGTAAATATTAAAATGTTAACGTATCCAACTAAAAATTCGAACGGGTTATTTCTGAATTATTCTAATTATCTTAACATTAATTGTCAATACTTTATCACCCTCTTGGATTCTTCTTAATAATATTGTTTATATTCTTTTACAGTTAAAATATTACTGTTAGGTCCTAGGTATATTTGAAAATGTGTATTACAAATTAATAATAAATAATAATAATAACTATTATTTAAAGTTTTGACCGGCCTAGATATTATAATATTATGTACGCGGTATAGATGTTTACGAAACATTTCAATGTTTACAAACAGATTTTTAACCAGATTACCGACAAGTGTGCAAAGGTTAAGACCGAATACGCAGGTATAATATTATGTTAAAAATCGTTTTAATTGTACTGTTTACTCGTTATAGCTGTTCATTTGATTTAAGCCATCAATCGAAATCAGATATAACATGTGTATTATATATACGTAATAATTACTACACGTTAAGATTAGTTTCGGTGTTTACTAATCCCATCAAAATAAAATAATCAAATGTATATAAAAAGTACTATTATTATTATCTCTAAAAAATCAATCGAGTCCGTGGACTTTGGTCGAAACGCGTTTCACAACCAATATGTGTGCATGACTTTCGTGATCTTTCAACTATTGACAGTCATAGGCCAGTAATTATAACAACACGATATTAATTGTAGATATAGGTACAAAAGTACAAGTGTACAATTATTGATTAAGTCTACACACGTGTATAGTGTTCAATAGAGAAGGATTTTGTTGTTTCCGTTTGAAGACTTTTTTAAAAAAATAATAATTTGTACGAACGAATTATCAATAGGAGGATATCATATTGTTATATAAAATGAAAATGTAATAGGTATACTATCGTATTAACTATATATATTATTATTATATACCTATCTGTAGTAACCTTTGGGCGTGACACGATTAACTCGTTTTTAATTGACAAGCGTAATTATTATCATGGTTGAGCAATGCGCTATAATATGTAATAAAATAAATTATAATATATTATAATATTAAAACATTGAAAACTCTGTGACGGTTATTGTACGTAATAATTAATAAACAATATCTGCAATAAACACTCCTGGATACGTGTAACAACCGCACTGGGTGAAGAATAATGCTATACAGTGGGAAGGGGGTGGGAGGGAGAGGGGAGATTGACGTCGTTGATCTACTTAAAAAAAAAATATGAATTTTTTTCTATATCTATAACGGAAGCGCTGCGATTCTACGACGTAGTAGAATAGACGACGCCGCCGCCGCAAGGGACTTTAGCATCGGGTTCGGAGATTTTGTCGAGTGAGATGAGATTCTATGAATGCGGGCTGCGTCATGAAAACCGGACGCAATGTAATACCGTAAATGGTATATTATGGTATAATATGTATATAAAATAAATAATAATATATGCGTTATGCACAAAACGTATGTATGAAAAATGTACACAGCTGCAAATTTCCCCGACGCTTAAATACGTATTACTGCCACCGTATTCGGTGAATCGCGTATTCTCGTCCTACCAAGCCCACGAGTTTGAACTTATCGAGATATCGTTACACGTGCTATTTTATATATAAAAGGTTTGAGACATTTTGCAAAACGTAAACGGTCTTACTACACAGACGCTATGGTGCGTGGTGATATCGTCACATTTCGATTAACTTTTCGAGCCACTATACGATTATAATATTTTCTGACCTGTGAGATTTTTTTTTTACCATTTATTCGACTCAAATCTGTGTTCAAAAGATTTCGAGATGCAGAGGAAAAATAACTGCAATCACAAAAACTGGAGCACCAATCGAACTCAATATGTAAATATGGTTTCGATATAACTTTCATTATAGATTATACCGAGTACTAACAAACGCAGAAATGAATCATTTATATTTCATATAATATCGTATTATGTAAACCTCATGACCTCTTATACAATTTAAAGGTAAGATAATTATCTAGACAATGACATAGGATTTTTATTATATTTTAATTTTAAAGCAAGTTATAAGTATTTTAAGATGTACAAACAGTTTACAATTTTAAAATACACATAACTTGCTTTAAAATTAAAATATAATACAAAATCCTATGTCATTGTCTAGATAATGATATTACTTTTAGATTTTATAAGAGGTCAATTCGCTCTAATTTTTAAACTAACTGATGATAAACGTGTTTTGCTGAGCGTAACATTTGCTATGTTACGCACTTGTAAGACGGAGACAACAAATGTCACTGTAACGTCCCCTTAATTTATTGAATTTGTCGCGAACACACTCAGTACAGTGTCGAAACCATAGGCTTAACTATGGCATGATTTTCCCCTTTGGACTTATTTGGTTTTATTCAATATAACAGATGGTAAAACTTTGTAAAAATAAAAGTAGGTTCCAGCTATGTCCTATATATTATCATAGTTATAAGTTATAACTGATTTCCATAAAAGAATAATATATTCAATTATTACAATTTATAGTTTAATAAGATAGTTAGGTATGTTGTATTTGTCTGTAATGAGGTTCATAACACGTGGTAATTGTTGCAGTTATTATATCGGCTATCTTTTTAGAAATTTCTTTCACGTCAATTATGACTAATAAGTAATAAGTAACTGAGACGTTTGGAGTGCGCCAAACTAGGTACTGCATTACTGCAAGTATAGTGAGTTCACAAAAATAATATTATACTTGGTCATTATTCACGGCATATTATGTTTAACCAATTTTTAGTTGGGTTAGGGTAGTCGCCTCACGACGTACCCCGGAGTTATAATTAATATTATAACATTTTAATTAATGTTACAAAATATCGAACGTTTTTTAATCGCCACCGAGAATGTTAAATAATATACAATGTACATCCAGGTTCTCCCGCGACGGGCCTCCGGTATGCGTTATTGTGACACGGTGACTCGCGTTATTATAAAACATTCAGCAGTTATTATAATAATAAGTAAGTATTATTAGTAAATTACACGACTATACCGTAAATTAGTTATTAATTACGGAACATACGATAAATTAATTTCGTTGGTTTTTATGAGATTAGCCCTTATCACCCGAAAACCTCGTCGTTTTGTACACGGTGACTTAGTATTAGTATAATATAGACAAACAGATAAATTATTGTATTGGTACCTACCATAATATTATAAATACTTATGTAATATAATATAATATTATATTATATCGTTTTGAAACGCAGATGGCTCGTGATTTTATTTTCATGTTGTCGCTATTTCGCCATTTCGGACGTTTGCCATTTTATAATACACTAAAATAATAATATATATACACAGTTATTATTACAATTATTATTGAATTATCTGTTGATCACGTCATGCTTACCGTAAATAAACACAATATTCACGTATGATAAAATGTATCTTATTTCGTCATCGAACGGGACGAAAAGTGCAATAATGTGTCTAACATTGACCCTAGTTATAATAATATACATTTATATTGTACCTACTTCTAATGTCTTGAATTGTGTTTCTAAATATCTGTCGAAAACGTCAAAACGGATGCTATAAATTATAACAATGGTATAGTATATTTTATGGGTACAGTAAAACCTCTTTATAACGGACACCCTATAAGACTGAAATCTCCCTAGAACGGAAAATAACAACGTTCCCGAATAACTTATGTATCGTATATTGTCTCCCTGTAACGGAAAAATTTGTCGGCCCAAGCGATTCCGTTATAGAGAGGTTTTACTGTACTTCACTACCAACATCTGCAGATTTGTCGATAACGTCGCTTAATTTGTTCAATTGTGTACGTGACCAAACGTTGAACATTAGTCTTCTTGAAAACACTGAATTTGATCTATCTTGCAAGAATATTGAAAGAAGTAATTTCCCGATCTAGTGTTACAAATTTATAATTCGCTGGGTTGGATATTATTATTTGAAAGTTATATTGTTGAGATGGTTTGGAGCGAGCAATAATATATTCTAGCTATACAACTTACAATACAGCAACTCTTGAACAAGGACAACAAATATTTCATTATATTTAAATTTAATTTAAAGTTATGGTAACAAAGTTAAAAATAATTTTTTTTATTTAATTATTTTCAAATAAATGAACAAAGTCGTTCTGAAGAGTTCATTTTTCGTTGCCACATTCGACGTTGCCACATTTTATTTTCATAATTTCTTATTTTTAATATTTTATTTTAGTTTCTTGAAAAAATGCGAATTATTAATTAGTACTTAACATAATATGGCCATTAATTTTAGTGTTTTGATATTATTATCTTGTTTTGGTTTCAGATAAAACTTATTTAATCATTTATTGTTCAAAATTCAAAATCAAAATTGTTCTTAAAACCAAAAAAAAAAATTATAAATCACGAGGTTAATGAAAATAAAATATTAAAATGTCAAAATGTTCAGAAAAATAAACTCTAAAAAATGGCTATCTTTACATTTTTGAACTTTTTTACCAAACCATTAAATTGAATTAAAATATGTCATATTTGAAGTCTTTGTCCCTGTGAGTCTTTAAAATAAACAGAATCATGATATCTCCAATATTTCAGGAGATATTGCAATGGGCAAATTCTCACGGGACACCCTGCATGTATTTACATATATATTAATTATATACTTTTATATTATGTATAATAATGTATAGTGTATACAGACATACAGTGAATTGAATTCGCCATATTTTGAATGAAAGTTATATTATAATATAATAATATACCTTTCTAGCTATAACATATATCGGGAATCCAATGATGATATAATTATCGTTTCAAGTTGCGAGTAATAAAGTTTTTTAGTAGGTACCTATTACCTATATTATATTACGATATTTATAAAATATACAGAATTATACTAATCTAAGTTCATAAATACGTAAATCACTAAATAGTAACGTAAATACGTTTTTAAACTGTTACAGTTGTAAATAAGTAAACTGTTTATGGCCAAGATTTATATTGTTCATTATTTATTTGTTCATTCATATTATTTCTTCACAATATATTAAAACTGTTTATAAGTTTATTAGGTATTTACTTTATATATAAACCTATACCTATAGGTATATAAATATAATATTTACCTATATAATATTATACTCGAAATAAAAATGTGTTCAAAGGTGTGTCTCATAAACTTAATATTGCGTATTGTATTGTTTACTATTGTTGTACCTACCATTATTATCACGAGAGTGTATAGCGTAAGTAGAACGTCAGTAGTAGTGGATTTCGACGTCTCGTCACGGTGAAGCATTTTGATAATGATCGTGATTGATAATATATATTCAATTATGACTACATGGGGTCGTGTGTGAAAACGATCATCAGTTTTTAGTTTTTCTACTGCACCTACACCACTCGCCATGTTAAAGGTTTACACGTCAAAATTAAAAACGGTCGATATCTGATGATCTTGTATTTCCCCAAATATATCTTGCAAACGACCAATTACCAAATGTACATTACCAATTACTGTTATATACCGCTACCGAATCGAACTACGGCACAATATTTTTCAAACTATTGTATACTATTTTCGCGTATCTGTCGAATTATCGTCGTTACCTTATACCACTTTAATACGTCTTATGATAGGTGTATCGACGTAAAGAGTATTCATCTACAACAGACTGATATGAGCAAGCATATGATAAGATATCTCATATATTATTATTGTTGTTGTTGTTATAGACAACGCCCAGCAGTACTATACCTACTGTTTTTCACTTATAGAGGCTATAAGACTAGATAAGTAGTCTTGTATTAAAATATGTTTATTTTAGAATTACTTCAAAAACCGAAATCGTTTTTGTCAAAATCCGATTTTGCGTAAAAATTACCGTTTTTTCTTAATTTTTGTTTTGTTTTTTCCTGCGCTCTTGAAAACTATTGAGAATTTTAAATTTTGACCTCCATCTATCGAACAAAAGATGATGTTCAAGAAAATTGAAACCATGTTATCGCCCCAAACGGTGTTGACAGACACACAAATAAAAAAACACACATCATTGTAAAATCAATACATTCATCACTTCGCTCAGAATCTAAAAAATAAAAAAAAAACGGGTGTTGAGTACCTACACCATAGGCCCAATTTCAACTTTTGGCTTGGGGGGCTAAATACATTAAAGGCAAGCAAACCATTGCAATATAGCATATTAAAATTGTATGTCCTAGGTTTTTTTTGGGGGGGGGAGGCTTCGGGTAATTTTGGGGGCTTAGCACCCCCCCAATTTGCGCCTATCACCTACACTAGGATATTATACACTTTTCGTTTACACTATAGTCTATATTGGACGTCAATCACAAAGACAATAATAACTTGAAAAAATGTGATTATATGCTCAGTGATTAATATCCGCGTGAGATAGGCACAACAAAAACGAAAACGCGTAAGACAAACAATTTATTATTTATACAAGATTAACGATAACTTTGACATTTTTATCGCCAGTAGTTCCGAGTGTGTTCACACAACTACGCAAGTCTTTTCATCCGGATGACTATTCAACGTGTTTTATTTTTAGGTTTATGGTAAATAAGTCACACCATGATGATTTTCGTTATCTAAACCTGGTGTAGGTTTGCATAGTATGCATTTCGATGATAAGGTGTATTTGCGTACCACATATCAACTTTTTTATTTCTCGAGCGACCAATTATATAACTTATGTATCGAATTTCCTTTACAAGCCGCACCATTTATCAGAAAGGAAACTTGTCGTAAGATATTAATATGTAGTATTATTTCTATCTGAAATACAGCAATACTTTGATCTTAATTCATAATTTATTTATTATTAGTAACAATGCATAACTCATAGTATGTAATTAATATTGCATTTGATAATGCAAAATAATCTGAAACCTAGAAGTCATAGATATCCTATACTAACACAGGTATAATAATAATACCATAAAATAACTACCTATATTATATTTTATTTGGTTTTTTTTTTTAAAAAAAATGTGTATCAGAGTATTACTTTTATTTGTATTTAAGGAAAGCATCATAATATATTTTTTAGCTGAAATTTTTCTACAAAATAGTGAATACAATATAAAACAATTCATTATAATTTATTTGGTACAAGACATTTGCAGAACACGTTGGTCATATATATTTAGATGCGCAGTAAAACGTACTATAATTTTTTAATGGTTTTGCATCCAATATTTGGTCTAGATTACATACGTTCGCTGCAGGAGTTCGTGACACGGCCTCGGCCATGGAATCGCATATTAATGACGGATACCACGTAAGAGATATTATTGTATTATTATGTTTTGAGTTTTCCACTGAAAAGACGGAATTATCACTACAAATGGTTCGGCCAACAATTGCAATTTCTCGACCAATATTATTTAATATAAAGTAATTGTGTTGCGTAAGCTTCACGTGCGTATCATCTGCATAGCAGGCAGCAGCTTACAATAAGAATTTATATTATTAAAATAGCTGAAATTATGACAATAATAATGTAAGTACTATTGTTTTTATTTATTCTTCAAGAAGATAATGGCGGTCCCCACTAAAAATGTACTATAAGGCCTATACCACGTTATGATTTATTATCTATGTACAATAAAATAAGACAAAAACGTAACGTGTCACTAGATATTATTATCTCCACTGCACGGAGAACCATTGGATCATAATTTATATATTATATATAAATATTTTTTAACATCAATTTATGTTTGGGCTGGTTGCAGATATTTTTATTTTCTAACCGATTTTGCGTAACGCTTTGTTTATCACCATAGACACGATTAAAATGTAAAAATTACTTAATTCCCACTAGGTAAATTATATACAATTAATGGCTAGGTACCTACTTATTAATACATATTTATGATTCGTAAGTTCTCTACGTTTATGTCACACGATCACCACACCTGAATTTATAGTTTATTGGCTTCAGTATAAACTACGTATAAGAAACCATGTTTTGAATTTCAATCCTTATTTATAAAAATTGATCATTTTATAATTTTATAACTCAAAATAGTTGGCAAATTTCAAACAACCATTTATCACTATTTATAATTATGCAATCATACATATTATTATGGTTTTTCTACATCCTATAGCAAAGCTGAGTTGGAGGTAGAGTTATTTTGTGATTTAGTTACATTTTAGAACATTTATTATGTTATCATCAATTGCTAAGCATTTTCTTCTATATTTATTAATTGCCTTATTACTCGTTATTAATTTCCATGTAGCTTTTTGAATATGTGATACTGAGTTAAATTTACTTTTGTAAAAATACATTATGGCCCCTCTTATAAGTGAATTAAGTTTATTCCTATATGATTTATAATATTTAAATAATGCATTATACATACATGGTTTTTTTTTAAATTTTTATCGAAAGTTAATTTATTTTCGTATAGAACACAACAAACCTGCAGTTATCCATTATTTAATTCCCTTTTTTTTGTTTGATACTATTTTTGTTTCACTTGTACATTTTTCAATAATGCAATTTATTTTGTCATAAAAATTCTTAACTGAGACCTCAATATTAATCTCATTATAAAATATAAACACAGTCCCAAGTCTCCTTCTCCAGATAACATTTAATTAAGCCGTAATTTATATTTTTTATGATATTAATATTTTGATGGTCATATTTTACTAATGGGATTGATGCAATTATTGGACAGTGGTCTGTTATGTCGATTTGAATGACACCTGTTTGAATATTATTTAGAAAAGTTTAATCACTACATTTAAAAAATAAATGTGTGACTTGTTTAATGGGAGTCCTGTAGGCTTTTATATACATTGATAAGTGAGTCAAAGCCATTTAACGATAGCATATCTAAATATTCATTATTTATGTGTTCATTACCAATAATATTAATATACACATCTCTTATTATTAATGTTCGGTCTTGTAGCGATTTGTCATTATTAATTATGTCGCATTTAGATCCAAAAATGCATTATTATTAAGTGACGGTGATCTATAAAAATATAAAATTAATTTGAACATTGCATGATTATTCATCAATTTTTAAATTAATAACATTTGCTACTTCATTACCATAGGTATTCATTCAAATTTAAAATCTAAGGAGAATTTTTTTTTTTTAAAGACAATTATACGATCACTTTTGTTTCTTTTCACATTAGTGTAGAACATTTGGGAACTTGGCAAATTATAAGTACATTTATTTACATCATGCTCAGTTTCAGTAAGAATAATAAATTACATCTAAACAAAAAAAATTAACATTATTTTCAAAAAATATTAGTAAGTATTAAGTAGTCATTGATAAAAATTAGCATTAATGCTCCTTATATTAATATAAAATATATTTTAAAACTGTTTTCTTACATATTGAAAGTATTAATAAATTCAGATTTAGAGTTAAATTATTTTGTTTTATAGTTTAAATATGAGTTCAATAGTTCATAGAACTTCATGCATTATTTTTATATTCTAATTATTTAACAAATAACAATATAAATTTCGAAATAAGTACCTAATTTTAACGAAATAAGAAAAAAAATCATTTAAGTTTTTTTTTTATAAAACTAGAATTAAAGTAATATATTATAAGCTCAATTGTATTATTATTTAAATTCAAATTAAACGCAAATTAGCATCATTATATAATCGAAATTTATGTTACCTAATAAATGAATAAATATATTATATAATCATAAATCATACGCAAGTGTTAAACTCTATTTTTTTTTATTTGGCACAATACAAATTAGGCTGTCCACCCCAAACCTAGGTACTGTAACGCAAAGTAGGTTGTGTAACGTTATTATATTGGGCATCGGCCGTTAAGGGTAACCTAGTTACTAAACGCTAACTATTATAACGTTATAAACTTATAACATTAATTTCATCTTTGTTATTTTTTGGATTTCATGGGAGCTGCAACAGTTAGAATAAATTCAGTCTGTATAAAAGGTGGTTTATCCATCCTCAAAACATGTGTAAAAAAGCAAATCTTGGAATCCAAAACCTTACAAAAGCTAAAGTTGTAGTCTTTAAATCACTTAATCTCTGTGGCTTAGCCTATGCACACAGTCCATGGCTCTTAAAAAAGGAGTACTATTCCAACCCACTCCATCATTCTTTCGAAACATGTGGCTGTGCAAGAATTTAGAACCTTCCACCCTCATGGATTGCAACAACGTGATAAAATGAAAAGTTTAAAGTAATAATAATTACCTATTTAAATGTATAGGTACGTACCACTTTAAGCCCTGAACTGAGTGAGACATAGCTGATAATGATGATGGTGTATAATAATGTACAGTCCACCCTAATTTGAAAAAAGTTAGGTAAATGCTTACATTACTTCCCCAAAAGCTAAAATTTCGTTCATACCTATCATATAATATTTATCATAAAAGTATATCTACTTATATTATACTTATGCTTATACAAACATACCAAAAGTACCCCATATCTGCATTCTGAACCTTGTGTATAACCACATCAATACAATATAAAAGCGGGGTATTGTTAATCGTTAGATTTACCGGGACAAATTTACTGAACTAAAATAAAATAAAATACAATCATTGGATTATATTACTGATTATATAAAATACCTAATGAAGAAAATGACGCTTTTTATGACGAAGTAACACTGTTATAACCTTATTATCATATAATTTACAAGTTGTTTTTATGTGTTGTCCCTGTTTTTAGATTCTGAGCGGAGCGAGGAAGCTAGTGGTTTTCCAATGGTGTTTTTTTTTTTATATCCTCTATACAAAATTTCTGCCAGAAGGAGTGCTTCGATTTCAACATATTATGGTGAATTATCTTTTAGTAAATTGGATCAAGATGGTACTTTAAAGAGGTAATTTTTCGATTTTATCAATAGTTATTTAATGCCATGGGAAAAGCTTCCGAAAAATTACGAAAAACCGCTAAAAATGGGATTTTAATTTCCAACGCTTTGTTTATATACCATAGAAACGAATAAAAAGTAATAATATTATAATATTAATTCAACTTACATAATATAATAAATAATAACAATATACAATATCCAGACTCACAAACCGTCTCCTCTCAGAATCGTTTTTCTTATACAATGATATTATATCATTGAATTCAAGTTTAATACAATCCATTATACAATTACCCACTTGTAATCTTCTGTACAGTAGAGCGACATCCACTTACACAGTTTTTTTTTGATTTTTTCATTATTATTGTAAAATGACTCATAATTAAATATAATTTTAAATGGTTTGAATTTTAAAGGATGATGAGAATAATTTATACACATTTTATTTATGTTTAGGTTATATGTTTTATATTATGCATAATATAATAATGTAGATTCATATTATAATAATTGTATTCATATGTATTCATATATTGTAATTATTAAGTGATGGTAAAAGTACCTACCTGATTAGGTGAACCATGTTTAGTAGTAAATTACCTACCACAGTAAATCATTGCTTTTATTTCATAATATAAAACTGGTTTTTTACACGATTTCATAAAAATTAAAAAATTAAAATTTACAGAAGGTATTGGAACTTTTTTAATTTTTTTTTCAGTAGCTATACTGTTTGCTTAGAAGTCTATTAGACTTACTTGTGATAGTTAGCGCGTTAGGAAAAATAGCAACAAGAGCATGCAATCCATTTTTAAAGGGGGATATTCACATGTGAATGAATGGATATGCATATGATCATCTTACACAGTCGTTAATTTAACGTAAATAAAAATTCAACCTTGAAGAGTTATAGCTCTATTATTTTCCATAATTTGTAGGAAAATAAATTCCAGTATGCTTTATTTTTTCAAATCAAGTACTCGGAAACACAAATATTAAATTAGGTAATATCATTTTTTTTTTTAGTACCTAGATGATTCAAACCAATTTATTTTCATCTTAGTTATCTTTATTCAAGATTTGTATGGTTATACTAAAAATCGTCAATTTCGTATAAGCTGTTATAAACTGTTAACATAATAAGTCCAACCAATATTGGTTGTTTACTTGTTTTGTTGTTGACAAAAATAACAATCCCTGGACATATAATAAGTGTGCAGATTTATGTTTACGTCGAAGGAAAACTTTTTAAAAATGTACATTGTATGTTATTTTTCTGTAGGGTACAATATAACATTTGAGCAGTAAAACGATTGTCTATATACAGATATTAATAGTCAACATTTGAATTCTAAATCGTATATAGGTCAGGTATCTAATAGGTCGTTTAATGTCTTTTTAGTTTTATTTATCTTGCAAATTTCGTTCATAACATCATCATATTGTTATTATTACGATTATTGGAATATCGTATTAAATACCTGTTATACTTACCTACATCGTCTGCAACGACATGTGATTAAAACGAAAACAATAGAATATCCGTCTAAACAGTGAATTATGCATACATCTATTAACTAGTTAATAGGTAATAGCACTTTATTACCATGGTACCCATTATGCCTATTATCATGGTACCACAATCTAATAACACGCACCTTGCGCTTATATCGGTATAGGGCACGCGCGAGTAGATCGTATATTATACGACACAGCGTTCGTCGGGAGTCTGTCTGGTCACGTGTTGAAATTGGAGTTGGAGGTGGGAAACGATAACGTAGTGTAAACAGATTACGCTGAGCGTACACTTAAAAACGGATCGTCCGACAGTTTGATATTTAGTCGATCGTCAGCAGCCCACCACCACAGGTTCGTTTTACCATAATATGATAATATTATATTGTTACATTAGCACGTCGAATCCCGATGAAACGTGACACCTGAAGTCGCCGTCTGATTTGAACCCGTGGTCACTTTGTTTTTTTTGACGTTGTTTTCATATCTCGTATCGCTGTATAACAAAATATTAAAATGCCTGATTTCGACAGTATCGGAGAGTAAGTACATACCTAATAATGTTTATCCACTCGGTGGAATAATAATAATAATATAACGGTTACGTTATTCATATTTTCTTTTTTTCACAGGGACATTTCACACTGCCGGCCGAAGGTGCATTTACAGTGGGCTTCCGGGTCGCAGCCGGTCAGGAAGTTGAGCGTTGTATCGTTGCTGCCCCAAAAGGTACGAACAAAAATTATATTATAATATTATTGTAATGCGTTTCCCTCGTATGGCCACTGCCCTATTTGTGTTATGTGCACCACTGAATAAATATTATAAGTCTTTGTTACAATATTCTGTACGACAATATCAGATAGGTATACATAATATCTATGGATTCTATAAGCTATAATCTAAAATTCTATAGTACGATGATAATATTGTAACAATCAATTCAATTTAAAGATCTGAACAACAAATTATAATACCAACATATCATATTATGCGAATACCCTGATCCCATAATTAATATAAAACCATGACGTAATTGTGTAATTTAACCACAACATAATATTATTTTGTTGAATTGCTAAGACGCTAATAATTGTACCTCGTAAACACCAAATCGTACAGTAAGATAAGTACTGTTTTTTATAAGCATTCAATTTTTTTTTGTTATTTAAACCTAGTTTGATTATATAATAGACTATGTTACAGAATTACAGATGAACTAATTTAGTACTTGTATAATGCATTTAAACATTTTTTATTATTATTTTCTATAGATGTGTGGTCATTAGGTAGTCATATAGGATAGTTTATATTATTGTATTTTTAATTGTTATACCTGAATATTATAATAACTATGATGATAATGATTACGCAGCTAAAGGATTTCGTCGAGGACAGTGTTCGGTTGTGCAGGCCGTCGAACGTGTACGTTTGCGATGGATCTGAAGCTGAGAACTCGATGCTCATCGAACTTCTACTGGAAAACCGCACCATCGTTCCGTTGCCAAAGTACCAAAACTGGTTAGTCTGATATATAATAATGACGAAACGTTATATCAATTTTTCTTTTTTTTTTTGATGACGGTGGACAGTCTACTTCTATGGTTTTATCATTATTATTATAATAATTGCCATCGTTTATCTCATCAAAATAGTTACTTGTTGAGATCACTTTGTATCGTAAAAAATGTTTAAAAGTCCTCATTCATAATGGTTTGTTTGAATGAATTCCTATTTTACTGATTCAACGAATTTGATGATACTCGAACAGACATCTAACACAGAATATCACTTCATGATTATCGTTATGTATGATATAAACCTTCATCTTCACCTAATTGATATCGATATGACACAATTACGAACAGTGGCTTTCTCTTTATCTAGAGTAGGTATCTATATTCTATTATTATGTCGACCAATATTATACATCCGTTGGCACCCTATTCTGCGTATTTCCGGTACCCTAGGGCGCCGCGACGGGGTAGTCTTCTTCACACCGTCATCACTGATTAAAGTCCATCACCACTACAGCGTGGTAAATTTGAATTTCGATTAATTTTATCTGTACACGTTCGGATCGAGGAAATTCGTTTATAGTGCTTTAAAAGTGATCGTCGGTTATACACTCTCTCTCTCGGAAAACGTGCGCAACAGTTTTCCAGATGAAAACGGCAACCCACGTTTAGAAAGACGGAAAAAAATTAGGAAAACGGTTAAATAAAACAAACAATTCTATTATAAGAGTGCACTGCGAGTACGGACAGGAATAATCAATAACTGCACGTACGACGTGTGGGGAATTCATTTTCTCCGCTAACGCGAAACTCGCACATCAAACACGTGTAGCTACTGCTGTTATACGACTACGAATTGTTTCTATTTTTTATTTTGAATGACCGAAAATGCCACTGACTTATTTTCAAATATTATAATATTGTAACAGACTATAGGTGGATGGAAACTTTTTGCGTTTAAATAAAAAAAACATTTTTTTTAATGTCTTAATTTTTTTAATTTATACATTTTAATCACTATACCTGTATATCTGGTGGTTATATAATGTTATTACTATATATATATTAGTCCGTGAAATAAATACGCACGTTGAATAATAATATAGCTGCATCGCAATTTCTGTTTATTACGCTGAAAGTTGTTATTTTACTCGTTATTTTACGATGTCGATGTACAAATAAATTTCCAAAACTAATTTCGTGTAACGTAATAACATAATAAAATGTGTATAGATGAAAAAAAAAAACTGATATTGGTTTTATGTACTTTGTTTTCGTGTTTTGAACGAGATGCGTATTTTGAGTTGGTGAAAAAAAATACGATTTAACTAAAACATAAACGCGACATACTTCACGTTTTATATTGTATTGTATCGAAAACATAAATATATAATATTGTAAAATCCATATAAAATGGAACGGCAAAGGATCGAGCAAATTTTCGTTTCGGACTAGATTTCAATTTTATTCAGTGACATAAAAAGTCCAATATTTAGCTCCGTGGAAATAAAAAATATTTTCGACTGAACTCCAATTTTGTGCGTGGAAGTTTTACGGTAAATGTTTTGAGAATCCACTGCAAAACGAATAACCCAAGTCCCGCGAAGAGCAAAATAGTTTTTATAGTGAGACTATAGCAGCTAATTTTAAAACGATGTTTGGAAACAATTAAATAACACTCACTAAGCGAAACTCTAAGTTCCAAAAACGTTTATTGAAACCTGTTTTAAAACATTTAAACGATTCAATAGAATTTGATAAGTTAACGAAATATTAGCTGTAGATTACTAACAATAAAATTTGCTATTATATAATATCATTAATATTGATTATCGATAACATTTAAAATATTGTTCGTTTTACTTTTCAACTTTTTGATATTCAAAAATAATTATCACATATTAATTTAATATATTTCGTGAATAATTATCATTTTTTGGATTATGTGTCTGCAATCTATGAATCTCATTCGATGTCCTTAAGCAATTATAACTGTTGAGTCGTAAGAAAGATAATATCACTGACATGTTTATCGAAAACAAATTATACAATTAATCAATAAAATAAGTTAATTATATTATAATCGTTGATTATTAATTATTTAAATTAGATAGGAGAATAATATAGGTTACACAAGCTATCATGGACGGCGGATTATTATGATGATAATAATAATAATAATATAATGTTGATTTAACAATGAGTTAAAAAATGTAATCTGAGAAATAAGACGGATTTTATATAATTACGCGCCAAAGAATATTAGCTGACATTTCACCTCGCGCGCGCGATAGAAACACAATGTGTTCGATCCAAATAGTAATAATAACTATTATTTATTTAATTTATTAATGTAGTAAAAGACGCGTTTCGAAAATTGCACAATTCAGTTTTTATGGTTTGTTGTCTAATATGACACCATATTTAGGCTTACAATCCCCAAAATAAGTGCAACAAAGTAAACTCGTGGTAACCTCGTGTTAGTGTGTGAAACCGAAAACTATTATTTTACCTTTTGTGAATTAAAGACTGTTCAGAGCATCAATATCATAATCAGAAAAAAAGAACATAAGTTCAGTAGTTTTAAAACACACCTATTTATTCGAATAGAAAAACTGGAAATAAATGGATGTACTTTTGTGTTAAAGGACAATTAATAACTTTCTGTTGAAATGTTGCCATGGCAACGGAATACTATGCCGTAAAAAGGGAAAAACCCGTTCTATACCTATCCTAACCATCAAACTTTCTAATTAGCCACCTGTACACACTTTATAGAGGTTCTTAACCGTGATCTAACACATGAAAAATTTTTTCACAGCTTTTTGGCCAGGAGCTGTCCCAGGGACGTGGCCAGGGTGGAAAGCCGGACGTTCATATGCACCACGAACCGGAGGGACGCCGTCAACGTGCCAAGGGGTTCGGCCAAGGGGATGCTGGGAAACTGGATGAGTCTGGAGGATGCGGACAGTGCGGTGGCTGAACGGTTCCCGGGATGCATGGAGGGTAGAACCATGTACGTAATACCGTTCAGCATGGGCCCCCTGGACTCGCCGTACTCAAAACTTGGAGTACAGATTACTGACTCGGCATACGTCGTGTGCTCGATGCGCATCATGACCAGGATCGGCACCAAGGTGCTTGAAAAACTCGACTCGCTTGACGACGGTGGCAACGGTGTGGGTTACTTCGTTAAGGCCCTGCATTCAGTTGGCCGTCCTGCCGACGGTCCCGTCCAACACCCACACTGGCCCTGTGATCCCGACCGTACCATCATCCTGCACAAGTCAGTATACTTATTATAATGATATAATGTTTATTTGTTAAAGTCTCATATTATGACATTGTCATACACTCATACCTTTGAAACATTGTACTCTATACAGTATACATCATAATAGCGTTGCGTGTCACAGTTCCTTCAGTGAATCGATATCGTTAGTGAGGCAGAAATGTTTAATTAATTACACTAATTATGACGATAAACACTTTGAGTAAAATAACGAAATTACACAAACTCTGTGAAACGTTGTATGCATTGTACCCGTTTAGGCCCTCCTTACATCAATGTTACAACGAAACTAAGACGGCTTTTAATGGATCCAGGAATCCACTCTAGTTATTTTTATATTAGTATACCTATTAGTTTGCAATTCCTAGATATTTTGTGAAATTATTATGTATGCAGGTAATTTGTAAATGGTAAATAATATTAAATACGGAGTCCATATTGGGCCCGTTTTAAAGTACCACCGTGGATCATTGAATTTATATTTTTCCTAGATATTTTGAAAATAAGAAATTATTTAGAAATGATAAGACTTACGTTTGATTACCATGAGTCGAGATATTAAAATACATTACTTCCCACTGGCTTAAAACTTTAGTTAGTTGATTTTGGAATTTTCGTGTGGTTAGGTGGTAGATCAGGTTAGTATGCATCAGGTGAGGTTAACGCTTGTGGTATTTTGCAGGCCTGAGATGAACGAAATCATCAGTTATGGGAGCGGATACGGCGGAAACTCGCTCCTGGGCAAGAAGTGTTTCGCTTTAAGGATCGGTTCGTCGATAGCTCGCCGTGAGGGTTGGCTTGCAGAACACATGCTGGTTAGTATTTAGTAATAAATAATAATATACGGTGTATTATAATATTAAAATATATTATATTTAATGATTTAAGAAATGCGATTCTTCAATGATAAACAAATTATACTTCCCTATTATCACGATCGCCACAATTCACGTATTATAGGATCGCATGAGCTTATTTTCGATTCGTTTTCTCGTCTCTATTCCCCTCGGAACCATCCGGGATGTTATTATACTGCTGGGAATTCATGAGAAATATATTATTTTACACGGCAGATCTTAGGCGTGACTAATCCGAAGGGTCGGAAACGGTACGTAGTGGCCGCGTTCCCCAGTGCCTGTGGCAAGACCAACATGGCGATGATGCAGCCTACACTGCCGGGTTACAAGGTGGAGTGTGTAGGCGACGACATCGTATGGATGCGATTTGACCGGAATGGGCAGCTGAGAGCCATCAACCCAGAATTCGGGTTCTTCGGCGTGGCGCCTGGCACATCCAGGTCCACAAACCCTGTGGCCATGGACACGGTGTTCAAGAATACGATTTTCACCAACGTAGCACAGACCAGCGATGGTGGTGTGTATTGGGAGGGCATGGACAAATTGGAGCCCGGAGTAACCGTCACAGACTGGCAGGGCAATCCATGGACACCCGGCAGCACACCGGCTGCGCACCCGAACTCCAGGTGAGTGTTTATATCAAAGTAAAGCGAACAAAAGTGCATAAATCGTATGGGATGCCAAAATCAATTACAAATTTCCATGTGAAAATTCAGATTTTCTAAAATTCCAGATATCCACATTACAAATTCATAATTCTTGATACTCACAATATCTCGATTTTCGAATTCATACATTTCCTAGTACTGAGATGCTCTTAATGGAAATATTGACCAAAAATGATAAAGTTGTAAAGTTTAAGAAAATATAACTTGAGTTTATTAAGTTAACTCAACGATAAGATAATATAGTTAACAAATAACATATTTAACAATACAGTTTTGAATTTTATAATATAAAGAACAATAATAACTTAACCCAGTTTAAAAAATGATAATTAATTTTATTTAATTACAACCTAAGTGATTGGGTCACTATTATAATTATTTAACAACTTTCAATTTTTAAATTGAATATTAAACTATTTTATTAAACATTCATTCTATTATAGTCGTAAGACAATCCACATGTTTATTAAATAAATTACTGAATGAACAAACATAGTTATTAGTTTATCTATATACATATATTGTTATTAATTAATAATAAAATAAAATATTTAATTAATTTTCAATTTTCGATACGTGGATACCTATCTTTAAACATAACTTTAAATTCTTATCGAAAAAGCAACGATATAAAAATGTTCATTAGAACTAGCTATGTTATTCAGTTAACTACAACAAATAACTATTTACAATAAGCTAAAAATAATAACTCCTATTAGTTAATAGTCACCTTAATAAATTGCCGTATTACAAAGACCCTCATTCTCTTTATAGGTTTTGCACACCAGCCGAACAATGTCCGATTATCGACGCAGATTGGCAGTCCTCGGAGGGAGTGCCAATCGACGCCATATTGTTCGGTGGCAGACGTCCGGCTGGCGTACCTCTGGTGTACGAGGCATTTGACTGGAAGCATGGCGTCTACGTCGGTGCTTCCATGAAGTCCGAGGCCACCGCAGCCGCCGAGCACAAGGGTAAGGAAATCATGCACGACCCGTTTGCCATGAGGCCATTTTTCGGATACAACTTTGGACACTACCTGCAGCACTGGCTGTCAATGGAGACCGCCTCACCCAACGTCAAGGTGCCCAAAGTATTCCACGTCAATTGGTTCAGGAAAGACGACCAGGTGAGTTTATTGATCTAATATCCACAGCCTCATATCGGTAGTTTACGGCCAGACAAATCATGTCGATTTTGACCATAACTGAAACTAAAAGTGCCTACGGCTTTTATCTATTCAACGTCGTCTTGTAAATTAAAAACCCCTGGTAAAAAGTTCCAAATACCTTTCATTTTAAATATTATTATGCCTTTCGGTATTGCCAATGAAAAACAACATGACTTTATGCTATAAACTTCAATATACAGATGAATTCAATTTATAAATATGAATTTAGAGATTACAGTTTTTTGATCATATACTTGAGACTTGCCGTTTAGGTACTCGTACGATACCTTGTCTACCGAGGTTCGCATTACTACCATAACCCAACTTATATCATCATTCTGAATTCAATTATATACTAATGGCACGTGTCCAACCAGGGAAAATTCATGTGGCCCGGATACGGTGAAAACTGTCGCGTATTGGACTGGATTTTGCGCCGGATAGAAAACGAACCTGGTACGGCCCAACAAACGCCCATCGGTATTGTGCCTACCCGTGAATCGTTCGACGCCCGTGGACTTGACGTGGACTTTGACGGACTTTTTTCCGTTCCCATCGACTTTTGGACTGAAGAGGTGAGTTGGGGTCCACTTTATAGTGCTACGTTGATTACTTTCGTTTCGTCTGGCTTTTTGAGTATTACCTATATTATGTTATTTCGCATTTTCAGGCCAAAGAAGTAGCACATTTCTTGTACGAACAGGTAGACGAAGATTTGCCGAAAGACATACAAGACCAAATCAACAACCTATTCAGTAGGCTAAGTTTGTACCCAAGAAACTAACACTTTACACCTAACCTAACCAACAGACTATTCAAATGTTCTATTTTTTAAATTAATGATAAACTATTTATAAGTTTATTTATATGTTTATTTATATGTGTAATATTAAATTATTATGTTTATTTTTATAATTATATTTATATACAATACTGAACTTATATGTATTTAATTCGACCCGCCGTTGTCTTTATAATTCCAGCTTAAAATCACGTGGTAATGTGAAGGTTATATGACCACGGTTGAATACATTATAGGTACACTATAATATGCCTGATAGTCCGAAACCGCGTTTAATTTTTACAAGATATATTGTAACATTAATAACAACGAGTCAAAGAGTACAATTCTGATTTGACATGACGTTTACGAACAATTATTATCGACTTCTAGGACGGCTATTATTCCAACAGGTGCCTATGCCCAAGTCGAGAACTGCAGTATTGTAATCAACTAAAAAACGACAAAATCCTATGAAATCGATGACGAGTGATACATAATAATTGATGATTAACGACAGTCAGGGTAGTTGACACGCTATATTAGAAAGTACTGAAAAAAATTGGGTCAAAAGTTTTTTTGATTGGATTACAAGTATAGTATTGTCGGATAGCTATTATAAGCAGTATCGACTTTATTAATAATAACTATTTGGTCATATTATAACTCAAACGCTACAGTAAGGTACTACGAGTAATTATTAACTTCTATTAAAATCTGCAATAGTCACAGCACAGTGTCTAGATTAGTGTCAGAATCTATAGTATGTTTTTAACGCATTCACTTCACACCTCATCGACGTACCTACTTTATTTATAATTATTATCGTTGCATACGATCGATTTACATATTATATCAATATAATATCATAACGTATAGTAAATTGTGGGTGCGTTTGCGTATATAAAGGGAATTGCGCAGCAACCGCCCAGGGTGACCATAATTATAGATACTATTATTATTATTGATATTATGATTTTACTTGCGCAAACAATAATATATAACAAATATAACGTAATATGGACTTTTGTACTAAGATCTAAGTCTAAAAATTTAGAGGAAAAACACTACATTTTATTCGTATACAATTATCCATTAATTTATTACAGTACCTATCACTGTGTGGCATATATTATTATTATTATTTATTTCACTACGGTTATCGCAATAATACAAACCTGTCGTCCGTCGACCATAACAACAACAAGGTGTGAATGAAGGTCTTTTGCAGGTACTATACAACTGCGCACTTATCTATTTTTTCGAGACACAAGATTTGCCACACACAATATGGTTATGATTGTTTTTTTGCCGGTTTTATTTAAAAATGTCCAAGTTGAAATTATCAAAACCTAGAAATGTGTTGTATGGATAAATTATATTTAGCTTTTATTCTACTCACAAAATGTCTCAACCCTGAAAAAACGAGTAATTGCAGTGAAACTATACAATATAATAATACAATCTGCTACTTGGATCATTTGCTCCGATCGGAATGTAAAAATAAAAATAAAAAAAAAACTGCGCTAATAATCACACGGATAATATCCCCCCCCCCCCCATCTCAGATCTATATAATATAATATTATTGTTTGACGTGTTATACTATCGTTGGTACGTATACTTAAATGTTCAACATCATTTATCGTAAGGTATCACTAATACATCGCAATATAAATTGTAGAGGTACTGAATGTAATTTAATAATATATGCCATTAAAGTGTAGCACGCCAAATCGAGTGTAGAATAAAAAGCACACCGGATATAGTCCACCTGCGATTCGCAGAAGAGATTTATCGAGAACAATTCGGAAATCCGAGTGCAAAGAAAGTGCATCGATTCTACACACTAATTGCTATCAGTCCGACATAATATTAATGTTACGAGCATCGTTCAAACCGTACATTCTGTACACCTTTCAATACCACACATAATTTGACTATAATGTTAAAAAGATAATTTTGGCAGGTGAATAACTCAAAACTGCACACATTTCAATGATAGTTGATGACTAAATATTTATTCTTATTAAATAAATCGTATCTGATCTCCGCTTTTTAAATTATAAATTTTGTTGTTTCAGCAAGCTATTCAATTGTCAAACAGGTCATCAAAAGATGAAAATTGTTTTTCATCCGAAAAAGTAGCTATTATATTCACAAATGCATCAGGAACTATATTGTTCAATCAAAATTAATACTTACAATTTAAAAGTATGGACAAATCAAATCCGTCCAAACCGTTATCAATGAAACTGTATATTATTGGGAACAGTGGTAACCAAATAAATACACTGTGAGAGATGGTAACAAGAGTGACTATAATATATATATACTACATTCGTAGCTACCTACCATAGAGTATTACTTAATGGTACATTGGTACCTACTACCTACCTAATATCACGTCTTATCATATACCTTATACTCATAGACGGAGCGTAGTGGTAGTTGAGCAATGAGCGGCCAACGTGACGTAACACGTTGTTCTACATTTCTGAGCATGTGTGTAGACCACCCCAGTTTCTTCATAGTTAAAAACAAAAACATCATAAATACGTAATCATCGTATTATATCATGATTCTTGCACATTGTTCTTACAAGTTTCTAACGAATTAAACGAATCATGAATAAACTTGTACTAAGTATTACTTGTAACTTTTCTGGTTTTTGGTTTTAACGTTTTCGTTATATCGACTTATTATGATAATTCATCACTGTACCTAACGCAGTTTGTCTTGTCCGCTCCAACCAACCCCGCGGACCTAGCATGTTCCATCTACCTATGAGTTTAAGGACCATGCGTCTTATATAGTATAGGTTGGGTTAGATTTTGCGAATTTTGGGTAGCATAATATCATTATTATTAAGGCTCGAATTTTGTAGCAAAATAAATCCTTAAAAAAACATTTTAAGTTGCCAAAAAAACATTTATTAATTTAATTCCAAAAAAAAACAAATTTCAATCACACATAAAATAAAATATTAAAAAAGAAATTTAAGACTATATATTTAGTCAAGTTACTTTGATTAAAACTCATTTTATTGGGTGTTAATATATTTTTATACATAGAAAAAGAAATTTCCACGTCGACCGATGTAATCGGTGCATATTTCATATAAACTAAATCATTTGAATCATACTGTTCCACATTTACGTTTAGTGCAGTGCCATTATGAATACTATTGACTTTTTAAAGTTCTGCCCATCCATTATTCTTTGAAAAAACACTATTGCACTTTTCTAAAATCAATTTCGCTACTTCACCATTAGCTTCCTCTAACTTTTGTTTTGCTATTAACACAATACCTATCCTTTTTGCCAAGGTTTCGCCAAAAAAAAAAAATAATATATAAATACACCAAATACTTGAAACAAAAATAAAAATACCTCTTTTTTCTAATTGTGTAATTGTATGTGGTATAAATCCAAAATTTGATGTAATGTAGACGAGATTTGAATGTATTTTATCAGTCATACATTAATTACTGGTTTTTCACTGGTTTTATTATTTCTATTTATAATAATAAAGTCCAAGTATAATATACATAGAAATAAGTTACATTTTCAAGAAACATATTTAAAAATCAAGAAAAAAGCAAAAATAAAAGCAAAACAAAGTTTACTTCATTAAAATCGGAACGATTCAAAACGTATTTATGTATAAGAATTATCTTTCTATGACACTCCCCTCAAAAGAAGTATTTGCTACAATATCCGAGCCCTAATTATTATATAATAGTGTCTTAAAAGGATCAAGAACATCTTACTCGTTTCTCATTTTTAAAACATTTTGTTACAATTTAAGAAATCAATAATTTTTTATTCAACTTTATGAGAAAAGAAATGCAGTTCATAGTTCTGAATAATGTCATACTATCAAAACATTTATACTATATTATATATTATATGAGACCCTCACATAAGTTACATGAGTCAGCTTACCGGTTTGCCAAGCACATAGCAATGACAATGATTCTCATTTCAAATTGCTTAACAAGTTAATACGTTTGAAATTAACCCTTGACCGATTAAAATATTGAAAATTGTAAACGCAATTTGCATCGCTATATTGCACGTTTGTCAAGATAATGAACATAACAAAATAATAATAATAATTAATAGTTCGTAATTGTTTTTTCAGTAATTAGTGATAATAATTATTTTTAATTTTATCGTTTATTATGTCATATTTTGTGATAACACTATAAATAGGAATAATAATACAATAGTCTTAGATCATCTAATATAGTTTATAATATTATGATCTAAGAAAACAGTTGAATCATGGTTGCAGGAAATTGATAAAAAATAAATTAAAATGTTTTAATAGTTGTTACTAAGTTCTGTGCCACGTTACATTGATTGTCAGTTTATTAAATACCTATTAGGTTAAAACAACACTCTCTCAGGAATATTATTATATCTACTGCTTAGCTACCTATGTGTGATTAGGTTTGGACATTGGTGTTTATTTTGCACAAAATTAAAAATGTGTATCAACACAACCCAATATAATATATTAATGGGTAATTATTACCATCTTATTATGATATTTTGAACATGTATAAAATAATATTAGAAATTAAACCGTAATAAAAAACTATTACTGTTATATTATTATTATTTATTATTATAACATAAAAATATAGTTCAAGATTATTAAGTCATAAAATTAGCTAAGTATTAATATTTATAATTATGTCAAGAAAATACAAATGAATATTATTATGTTGTTGAAAATGCATTAAAAAGTTTTCATTCGAAAAAAAAAAATGTCTCATTTATTAATATTATATTCATTAGAACTTAACGAATGTTCTGTTAGGTATATATTATAATTTATAACATAATGAATATATGACAACTGAGAATTCAGCCAAAAAAAAAAAGAAATATGTTTATACATATTATATTTATATCAAACAATATAATTGAAAAACTAAATGAAACTCACCAAAGTGATATTGTTTGAAAATGGCTTCGCTGTATGTCGGAGAATTGGATGTTTATGATCCAATATAAGTAATAATTGGTAAGTGACAAGTGTGATGATAAATTAATTATCAAGTTGGCTATAGTCGATCTGCAGGCCGGGCAAAAAAACCATGTGTGCCCACCACAACGAAACGTTATCGTAAGTACGAAGGTATATGCTGGAGGGTCCACCGTATACTGCTTATTGTACTCATCACTGTAGGTACTAAATTAGGTTATATGATATATTTTGTAGCGTGTGGGATAGATGAAATATAACTACGGGTATTTGCAATTTGCAATGACCCCTAATTTATATGCTAAACCCTGTACAGTGAGACAAGAACGGATAATATTCTACGTTCATCCCGACCAAAGTTCTGAGGGTGCAAATATAGTTAATAATTTGACGTAAATTTCATATTATTCCCCTTAAACTGAAATAGAGAGAGAGTAAGCACCACTTGGGTCGAACGTAATGAAACTTTGAGTACTTACAGCTCTATCATCGTACACTAGGAAACTAAAAAAAAATGTTTTTAAAAAACTTTAAATTTGACCCTAACCCCTCACCCCCCCTCGAGACTTAAGGACTCTGTGATGAAAATACAATATCGTTAGGCCCACTAATTTTCTACTCGTTCCAGCAAATACCTAGCCAATAAATATAATGACGTGTCCAGTTATGTACGTTGTTTGAACCTCATACTGATTTGATTTGGTACATGTCACATTTTGTGTATGTGTGTATGCATATATGTGTATGCATAATATATTATGTTAAATTTAATAGCTCGAGGATATTAGCGAATGCGAAAAAACACGATTGAACCTTGATATACCTTTTTAGCAACACGATATAAATCATAGAATATTTTATGTGACGTTGCCTCATTCACAAACGAAAATTATTTTATTAATTATTTTCACGTATTATTACATCAGTAATTATTATGATGCAGAGCTTACACGAAACACGAGCCGTCAGCCGAGTCCAGCTTTGTCGACTATGTTATCGATTAATAAATTATTTCCGCAATAAAGCAATAAATATTAATTCTTATCCGTGATACTGACCGTTATAAATGTGAAGTTTTAAACATTTAGAATGAGCATATTAAAGTTTTAAGATATGTAACTGTTTTTTTTTTTTTTGTTACAAAGTTTTCCCGGCAAAGTCATCCAACTTATTGTTGTTACAGTATTTTATTTTTGGCAAATTTAACAATTGTCAATTGATAATATATTAAGTTATTTTCAAAAATGTACATGTGGATGGTGGATACCATGGAAATATAGAATAAATGAAACATAGAATAATATGATATAGTATGAAAATAATAATATACATAATATAACATTTTTATTTTAGATTCTGAGCAGAGCGAGGCAGCTAGTGGTTTAACAATGGTGTTTATTTATTTATTTTTTTATATCCTGTATACAAAATATCTACCAGAAGGAGTACTTCGATTTCAACATATAGTACCTCATCTTTTAACAAATTGGATCAAGATGGTACTTTAGAAAGGTCATTTTTCGATTTTCTCAATAGTTATTTAATGCCACAGGAAAAACCACTGACAAATTACAAAAAACCGCTAAAAATGAGATTTTAATTTCTAATGTTTTATTGATCACTATAGAAACGAATAAAAAATAATATCTATTATAATATAAATTCAACTTACAGAATATAATAAATAATAACAATATCCAGACTGACAAACCGTCTCCGCTCAGAATCGTTTTTCTTAAACAATGATATTATATCATTGAATTCAAATTTAATATAATCCTTTATACTTTGACCCATTTGTAACCTACTGTACAGCAGAGCGACATCCACTTACCCATTTTTTTTATTTTTTCTTTCAAAAAGATAAAGGTCTCCACCGACAGGTTAAAAAAAAAAAAACTATACAAAGCTTGTTACTATATGGGCAGCGTAACTGTTTGAATTATGTTTAGTTCGTATTAATTCAGTAGGCAGCTGTATTTTGTTATAACATTCATTGATTATATAGTACAGTGTACAATTTTCGTATAAATTGAACGTATCCTTTATAACATTAACATTTTGTCTAATATTACAGCAGTGAATCCTTTCTCTGATGCCAAGATACAGTCCGCTACCGAAATCATGTATCAGGTGTTTGACGGTCTCCGGGGAAATCACCCCACAAAGTTTGAGGACAGCGATCTCTCCAGTTTAAAGTTGCATAGGCGATATTTATCGTTATCGAACATGCCAAAGCAATTGATTTCGGATGGTGAGGCCGTTGAGATCGATTTGCAGTCCTCCACCTCTTTGATGGTACAAGTATTCAACGATCTACGGGAAAACTGCCCGATAGCGGTCTACAGTAACGGTCACAAAGGTTTGAAGGCTCAAAAACGACGGTAGTCGATGTCCGATATGGCATTTCAAACAAACGCCGCAGTCGACTAACAAGATGAGATGCCGTCCATCCCATCCACTGAAGTTAACGTTTTGACGGATTCTCTGTATGTGGTATCGACTAACAGCGCACACTGCAGTGAATCCGTCAAAACGTTGACTTCAGTGGATGGGACAGACTGCATCTCATTCTGTTCGTCGACTGGAACCACAGAACTTATCGATATCGACACGATGTTGTCCGTCTCGCCGACTTGCACACCGGTTAAGCCTGTCGAATCCGACTCGCAACACTTTAGTTCAATACAGCTAATTTGGTAATGCTAGGTCAAAAAATAGCTTGATAAAACTGCCGGGCCACGGGACGGTCAGCGTACAGGAAATGGTAACCGGTGGAGATGCTGCAGAAATGGACATGGCAGTAACCGAGGCCACACATAGACGTCGCTCAATGTGGAGACGGGCGAAAAGATTCGCTAGGCGAATATTTTGCTGCGGGGCTAACAGTGATATAGAATATTGAGCTGTGTGTCCACGGCTGCCGGCTGGACGCCATTTTGTTCGCCGGACAATGTTTTGTAAACAACGTATATACCTATCTAAAAATTATAAATTATAACTATGTTATTAAATGTATATGTAAATTGTGTAATATGTAAATTGTATATTATGTAAATTAACTTGAATAAAATTGTGTGTTATGTTTTATAATAATATTTGGTTTTTATTTGATAACATTATTACCTAATAAATATGTCAACAGGCTTGTGTAAAGTTAAAATGCGGCTTGTGGAAATTCTATGTATTTTGTGCAAGTGTACTTAAGGTTTTTTTTTAATCAGTGTAAAATCTCACTAGGAAATTTGTATTAAATTATCAAGCTTTTTTAAATTATTATTGTTGAGTGAGAAAATCATGATTACTCAACATAACTGTTCCCAAATATTAATAGAAATAATTCTGTTTATGTAATGAGTGTTTGATCACCTATAGTGGCTAGTCCTTCACATGGTTTTAAACGTATTTTACTTTTATTATTATTATTTTTATGGATGGTATAAATAATATACAAGTTATTTTATTGGAGAGAGTCAAAGTAAATCTGTACAACTATAAATTAATTAGCGAGCGAAAAACAAACAATCTTCTGAGATGGAGGTTAGTTTACGCCCATAAAATAGTGTTATTTTTTAACGAATACCATTTTCGTATTATTGTAATTATTTAGTTAATATTTTTTGTATAATATAGGACGTAATTAAAAATTGTAGCAAATTACAACTTCGTATATTTTTTTATGCTCGATTGTAAAGGTTTGCTTTTGTATTTTTATTTTCTTTGATAAGCCGACAAATTTGCTTAGTCGTGTCTCGAAAAAGGCCTTTTATGCTGAACCGTGTGATAGCCAGCTAAATATTATACCATGTTAGTGAAACAGTAAAATAATATGATAGGAATAATCAAGGCGAGTATTTATTGTTCCATAACAAAATATTAAATAGGTAGTTAAAGACGTTTTTCAACTACCTAATAATATTTACACGAGTACTATAGACATAATTAATTTAGTGTTCAGTATAAAAGTTTACTAATACCCTACCAAAAATTAAAGTAAACATACACAACTATCACAACTTTGTATTAAAAATTAATTATTTATACAATAAAAACTTGTTTTCTAAGTCATAAATAGGAGGGGGTGGAGTTGCAATCCAGTGGTGGCTTGTGGTAATCCTTACATCTACTTATGTAGAATAATATGTAATATTATATAACTATGACAAATAAAATAATATCATACAGTTCGCTTAAACGTATAAAAGAGGTAAATCGGCCGGTGTCGAGACGGATGCAAGCATACACGCTGAAATGTGTATAATTAATACATTATTCAATGGTGAATACAAATAATAATCCCGTAAATAGTAAATTGTAATATGCATCATGGTAAAATATAAAAACCATATGCGGTGGAGGCACAGACATTAAATTAAACATTTCATCACCATCCTATAGCCACTCATCATCACCACCCTCTACAACTATACTCGTAATTTGTTCGGACCGTTAAAATATAACTCGGCATAAAACTGAAATCACGCTAAATGTGAATGTCAGAGACGCGTTTAGAGTTTTTTTTTTTTATGGGGAGTCTATTTTTCCAAGAACAATTTTTTTCTCGTTTCACCAGAAATATCTTTTTATTTGAAATCATTAAACGAATAAACATTTAGTTTTCAAATAATTGTATATTATTTTGTGTTGCAAGGGCGGAATTGCCTTCCCACGAGAGCCATAAAAACTAATCTAGATTCTGAGTGGGGAGATAAATGTATTGGTTTTACGAGTGAACGTCAATTGGTCCGCCATTTGGTCTTATGAAAATGGTAGTGGTACAAATTAAACGTATACTTTTGGATGATAACTCACAGAGCTTTTCGCGACAACTGGTTTAAGAATGGCTGCGTACCTACAAATATTATAAAAAATCATTTATTTTTTTTTTAATTTACAGCCATGGCCATCAAGTTATATTACAGCTAAAGATTGTCTAAATTATAATATTTCAAAAGATATTTACATTGATAATAATCATGATTATATTATATGTTATATAATAATAATATGATATATTGCAATATCGTTTAGTAGGTACCTACACTAACATTTGATGAAGATTTTCAGGAATAACTCTTCGGTTATAACTAGGGCTGGGATTTTGATGCAAAGGCATCTTTTTTTCTGATGTTTTGAAACGTTGATCCGTTAGTATAAAATGTGTTTTGGTCGATACTGATTATTTTAAGGTATTTTGTATTTTGCATTTTTTTGAATTTTTTGACAAAATTAACCTTAAATACATTTCTAGGACATATTTTGACGTTTTTAGTGCATTTTCTTAGTATTTAGAGCATTTTTCACAATTTCTTCATAAAATGAACGAAAATTGTTGCGATTCATAAGAAACTTTCGGAAAATTGCGGTACGAATAATGAATTATATATAGTATCATACATTCATATATTTCATCATAATTTTTTTTTAATTATTATTTTAGAATGAATGGTTAAGAAAACAGACGCATAAAAACAAGTACAACTAAACAAGTAACGGCGTACAATAAACTTTGAAAAAAAAAAAAATGCATTACTGTAGTATAATTTAAAAATTTTTTCCAATTGTTAAGCTATAATAAATATAATTTAAATGCAATTATTTAGTGCATTTATTTTGAGTTTTTTAAGTCAGTTTTGCATTTTTTTAAGTACATTTTTTGAAATTTTTTAGGGCATTAAAATCCCAGCCCTAGTTATAAAAAAACATTTTAAAACGTGTATAATTTTTATTTTTTAACTTTATTTTAAAAACAAACACTCTGTAATTTATTTATCACAATAATCCTGTGTGCAGATATATATATTTATGACATAAGACGCGTGAGAAAAGTAGCCAACCAATGACAACACTTTACAATAGTTCTTATGGTAGTAATATTCCATTACAAAGGCCCACCTAATTAATGTAATATACAAACCTAGGCCATAATAATATCGTTAGTAGCCGTACCTACTTAAGTTTGACAAGGTGTTTACTTTGATTTATTTCGAAAAGAGTTTTAAAAAGAATATAACAATATATAATATACACAATTTAGAATAATAATTGTATCGAATATTCATTACGGTTTGAAACTATTAATACTTAGTACTTACCTTTTTGAAAGGGTTCATTAGACCGTCACGGTTGATAATGTGCAGTATAATACATCATACTTAATTTAGGTACTTATTAAAAATTGTACATACTATTTAATTGTCTACTAAGTAAGTAGACAATTAAGGGCCTTACAAAGCTAACACATGGCTACAAGTCGATAGATGTAAGTGAACTTCCTTTTTACATTTTTAAGCTGCGGAGTAGAGCTAACGGAGTGAAAACCAAAGGTGGGGAAGTTAATGACAAAAATTATTAAATGTGGCAAGTTAATTCAATTAAATATCCTTCAGTTAAGTTAATGGTTAACAAAAAAAAAAAATTAACTATACAGTTTTAAGTTAAGATAGAAAATAAAATTAACTATTATCTCAGTTAAAAAAAAGTTTATTTTTTTCAAGGTACAATATTTTTATGTCTAAACTGCCATAGTATTTTGTTATACTTACATAAACATTTACCAAGGCGTTTAACACAGTCTAAAAAATTAGATTATAATAATATATAATTCAAAAGTAAATGACCAGTCAGTATTGTCTAGTTGATTACGCATGACTCGAAAAGAAAATTAACTTAACTGCACGAAAATGATAATTAACTATACAAAGTTAAGTTATAACAGTAAAAGTTTTAATTGAATAAGTTAATAAGTTAAAAACAAAAAAAATTAACTAGCTAAGTTCAAAAGTAAAAAAAAATTAACTTAACTTTGTGAAAAACATTTTTATAGAGTGTCGTCAATGTGATGACTGATGAACAAATAAAACGGATCAAAAATATAACTGTTCAACTACACAAAACCTAAAACCACTCATGGAAGTAGAAAATAATATAATGCTGTTAAAAAAAAAATTGTGTAGGTAGGTACCTACGAATTAATTTTAACATTAAACTATAATATACGACTACAACGTCTTCAGTCTTGGTAGTTTAAGAAACAATTTTTATTTTAAATGTAATGCGTACACAGGCCAATGTTTTTTTACGAACAAAGCTATTATTATATCATATTGTTATCAAATCTAAAGAAAAAATTAGCGTTATAGTTTGTTATACACTCTAAATAGGTTGCATTAGGTACTTAGTTTTAGATGTCATTGGTTGTCCCAACGTAGTAAAATATTTTCAAGTTTAATTTAACTTTTTATGGTTTGGAAATCTATAATCTGTAAACAAATTTGTACCTTCCTTAGATTGTTTTAAGATTTTCTCTCCGAAAAAATATGTAAATACTGCAATCTCAGTGCCAATTATTGCATTACAGGATAAGAAGAAAAATAAATTCCGAAACCTCCCTTTTTTTTTTTTGGAATCAGAGATAAAACGTTACCTAAACGAAGAGCAGTATATTTTTAACGAACGATGATATTATTTAAATGACCTATATTTTAAAATAATTAAGTACCTAAGTATATTCATAAATCCAGCACGTGTTGATAAATATTCAGTTGACATTGAAAAATACAATAAATTATGCGTTTGATTTTTAAAATACAAATACGACAACATAAAGTGGAATTAATTTTACCTTTATAGAGCGGCGATGAAGTCTAAAACTGTTTGTTACAATTATACTAAGCGACTTCGTGGAAGATATATTTCCCGAGCTTTCGATTAGCAGCTGTTAGGGTTTAGCACATATAAATGTCTAAAAAAAAACAAAAACCACTTAATTTTGAGTGAACGGCTACGCTCTAGAGATATTTAGTATGAGTGTTAGAACCTCTGCGGTTTTTTTTTTTAGAGTTTGGCTATAATAATCGATGTGGAACCGATATATAGTCTGCACAGAAACCAGAAAACTCATTAGATAAGTAATCGTTGCTATATATAATGAATAATGATGAGTATTACGATGCAGTGTTGTACTATTTCTGAAGATTTAAGATTAAAAAAAAAAATGGTATACGCTTAAAGTTCAAAAATAACCATAGCTATTGTAGATAAAACATAATAATTTTGTGTTATACGTTAGGCGTTATCTTCATATATATATATTATATACTTTTAAATATTAAGTTGTATAAACATTTCAAAAGATTGCCCGACATGTAATAAATATATTAATGTTTTGTATTTACAACATGAGTACGCTTTTAGGTGAATAAAAACACAAAATGTTCATAATATTTACTTTGCTAAGCAAATACGCAGTTCGTATACAATTATTATAATGTTGTACACGTCAGTGTCAAACGTATATAACCTCAAACGTTTCAGTGTGTAAATATTTTAATATTACAGACAATATTATTGTGAAATAACGAATTTCAATCGACGAGACGGTTAAAAGTTTTAACAAATTATTTTGTTAGGTATTTAATAATATAATACCTACTAATAAAAGATTGTTCTATTTTTCAAAAATTGTATTACCCATCTGATGTTTAATTCTCGATTATAATATTATATTATACTGGACTTTCGGGACTGCATAAATATAGTATACCGCGGTGATTACTTTCTAGAACACGTGCACCGTTGGAAACCTATCTGTTTTCTGATTTTTGTGTAATCATTATGACGTGTTCATATAGTGGATTAAAATCGTGGCTCTGGTTTGACCTATACGTATAAACAACACATCATTTTAATGCAGCCATCACACTGGCTCTGACAAGTTCCCGGTTTATCCGTCACTTCTGGTCTTCATTCATGTTTTACCAACAGACTCGTCAAATTGTAATTACTAAAACTATAATAATATCATAATATGGTAATGAGTAATATACTTTGAGTGGGACGAGGTGGCTGAGCGGTCTAAGGCGTCGGTCGCGACGCTGCCGACGCCAGATCGATTCCCGGCCACTGGGCGGCATTTTTCTTCGGGCAAGTCACCGTGTCCGGAGAACAAGTGCCGCCATCCCCCACCCGGGCATGGCAGATACCTACGGGTGCCCAAATTGAAAATTCTGCCAAAACCCAACACACACGTATTCCCCCCTACTACTACCAACAATACAATACACCTACAAACAAACCATACAGCTAATGGCCATAGTTGCCGGGCTTACGATCAATAAAAAAAAAAAAAATATATATTTTGAAAATGTTTTTATATTTTATACGACATAATTTCGATACGAAAATAATGGTGACTTACGTGTTTTTACGCTATTACCACAGTCGCATCATAAATGAACATTTCGACATTGTCAATACATTTTTTGTACCTGTCCATAAAAAACGTATAACTGTTCCACCGTCGTAATCTACCAAATACCGATACGATAATATTTCAGGTGATAATATTGATTATTATTAGTATTTTATACAGGAGACGACCTCCACCGATGGATAAGACGTTCTGCACCTGTAATGCGACATACGATATTGCAGCAACCATGCGATATCGCATATTAAATAAATTGTAGTCGATGGAGTTTGCTCTACGCCAACATAAAGGAACCGCATTTCACTAATCGGCATTCGTATCTACGTTGGATGAATACATATCGCCGATAATAAATTGTAATGCACCCATGTCACACCCACACAGTGAAATTGATTGCTCCATTAACCGGATGTCCAATTAATATTATAGTTTTGTACACTCGGTTTGCAATCTCAAAACCTTAATATTATTATATTTATATTTTTCGTACCTCTACTCTCTAGTATTTATCCATTGCTCTTATCTTATTTAGGTAATAATAAATTAGAGTAAGATGTATATAATATTAATTATAATAACTATAGTCTATAAAAAATCTCTTGATAAGACCTGCCCATACTACAGTTTTTGTTGAGCAATAATTTCTATACTAATGAATTTGAGAAATTACCTAGCCCATTTTTGATATCACAACTTTTCTGACTTGAAGTTTTTTTTACACGTAGTTGACGGGGTGTTTTTGTTGGGATAATTATAACAAATGTTTAATAAGACCCATACAATGATTTTGGGTTATATATTCATAGGAATCAGCGTTATCTTACAGACAATTAAAAATCCAAATTATGGTCATTCGTTGAAATAATAATACTACCTCACTGTTTAATAATACATATTTTATTTTATCATCTTAAATGTATTGTTTATCTTGATCTTAATTTATTATTATTATAATAATTACTTACATCCGCGTTGTCGCGAATTGCCGAAGTAAAATCAAAACTATCAGAGGATTATGCATTTTTAAGGCGTTGACAACATTAATAAAATGCACATTTATTAGCATATCCTGAGCGCCGTGTAAGTGCAATCGTCATCGTTTCAGCAGTTGTTTGAAACCGTTTGATTATAAATATTAATCAATCGTCATTCATCAAACAGTGAGATACATCACAAAATAATTCCGTCCAATTCGCTAGGGAACTAATTATATAGGATTAAATATTAATATTTAATATAATATTATCGGGGCAATAATGATGCATTATTATTAGATAATAGTGTTATATCTACGGTTGTATTTGTTTGTCGCAAATATTATAATACTATTATATTAATGTCTTTGAAGCCCGTTATCATTATCCTGTCCAACTGTTATATTTCCTTCGATCTGATACGAATTTGATATAATAAGGGTTTGACATTCGCATGCAGTGGTATATTACCATAATATAATAATAACGACGCAACACCAGTCATTGTGTACAATAGAATATTAGGTATGATTATATTAATTAGCGCTTCTGCAGGGGTCGTGTACCATGCAATTTAATATTGTGGTCTACGATCGCTTTCAAAACGGTATACCTACCCACACAAGCCCCAACATTTCGGGAACAACTTGTTTCTCTGATTTGATTGTTTGTATCGTACTATAAAATTGTGTTTAGTCATATCCCAATATAATTTTATTTTGATATCACAAACATCAAATTTTTTAATATTAAAAAATTTTAACTTAAATTTTTGTTCATTACCTAAATTAATTGTATTATATTATAACGTACTGAAATCGTATACTGTTAATTAATTTATTACATTTAGGCTTTAGTTAGTGCACAAATAAAGTTAAGTATTCTTATTTTTTTTTTTTAAACGGACCGGTGACGATGGGACGTGTTTTATTAGTTATAAATATACGAGGTTAATAATGTTTGTATAAATTTTAAGTAATAATAATTCAATAATAATAAAATAATATTAGATTATAATTTAAAATAACCTTCCCTAATATATTATACATATAAAGATCAAATTGTATTCATCGAAAATAGAACCATTTAAATTACGTACCTATTTTTTAAATCAATGGAAATGGCGTGAATATCGTATAAATCATATAAAGATATTGTTGTATAAACTTAAATTGTTTTGTCACAAAACGATGTGTTAAACGTGACCGAGTACCAATATAGGTATAGGTAATTGGGTATCAACGAAACAAAAAAATTGAGGCCGTCATCACCAATCATTGTAATTATTGCCATGATTATTAAGTCAATTTAGATGACGGAAAACTACAAAGTAAGAATTTAGCTCAACCTAGGTACAATAGTACAACACACACACCCACACACGCCTACATATTATTACAATTTATCGGTGCAGTGGGCCTCACTATACCAGTTCACTATTTACCCAAATAACTTGTTTACTATATTAGCTGCAGAGGCGAATATGGTATCCCATATATGACTATAGGACAGAGTTCGTCGACATACCTCGCCTTGAGTGCCAATCCTCCAACACATCACAGACACACACACCCGCGTTATTTGCTGGACGTTTAGATACGTAAATTCGTATTGGATTTGAGTTCAATACTCACCCATGCGAAAACATGGAAAGGGCAATAAAAAATGTCATACACACATATACTTATACAGATACCTACTGCAGGAGCCATTAAACGGGAGTATTGACCTAAATTTTAAATTATCTATAGATATTGTAGTTGTCATAAAATATATATTATTTAAATGGTAGCTGTGGCCACGTTGAACGCATACGTTTTATTTTACGAGGCACACGCGTATAGGACACGACTCGTAGTGGGTACGCGTCGACTGAAGAAGGATTTTTAATAATAATTGACAGTCCGAGTAAACAGGTATGCCGGCCACTCTCTGATAAGCATAAAATGGGGGGCTAAAATGGGCATAATACGTCTTGTCAGCGATGAATGTAATTATGCGAATTGAGTCCAACTGTCCAAATGTGTATACCTATATAGAGTTTCTGACCAGAAATTAGACTAAGCCGGATCTATATACGGAGTGATTTTCTAAGCATGCTCGCCCTATTTGTAGGCTTAAATGATGAGTGTCTTCAAATTCTGGTTTTCGGTATTTTTAAATACACTTGAAGACTATATTGTCGGTTCCTTGTCATTTTTTGATGATCCTGTAACAATTCCCCTTTTTCATATAAAAACCACTCTTTTTAATTTTTAATTACTAACCAAGAAGATTTTTTTTTAGTCAATTTTGATTTACTTACCTATCTAAATCAAAATTCAAGCAAATAGTTTTTATTTATATAACTTTGTAGGCTATGGATAATAATATATCTGTGCTAAATGGTAAATGGAATAAGTAGATATGGGATCTTAGCCGATTTGAAAACGCTAATATAATTTCTATTGGTATATCAATATAAATAAATAGTAAAAATGATAAAAGTATAATAAATACTACATCGAATATTGCATATATTTTATATTTTTATAAAACCATTTTAAAGGATTATTATTCTTAGTAGGTATATACATTTTAATAACTAAGAAGTTACTCATTAGAATTTTATCATCCACTAAATAATTTGGAGTACAATTGTGTTCTCATTAGAAAAAAAAAAATTTGGATCACCACAGGACGCTCCTTAAGTAGTACAAAAAATATCAAAAATTTGAAAATATTGTCTGTAGAGGTACCTGTGTCATCAACTATCAATACTCCTAAGTCAAAGGAATGTGGAATCATAAAATATTATGCAAACGTAATATAGGATTATTATGACAGATTATTTATTAGAAATTATTTTATAATCTCTTTTTATGACCAAGTATAAGAGTCCAGTAGCTATCAAAAATATATCAGTAATTGCATAAATCATAATATATAAAATAGTATATGATCGGAGCCCTGAGTAACATAATTATCGATTTAAAACACTTTTCAACACGTTCAACCACCATATAATTAAAGTATTTAAAATTTTTTTTTCCTTCAATCAAAAAATATATAAAGTTAAATTTGTAGTAAAAAAGACTTCAACAGGTATGTCGCCCACACCTATTTAAATATAGAGTTGAGCCCATTTGCAAAAGAAAAAATAGGCTTTTTCTACCTAATATTCTAAGTAACAGAAATGTCGTTTTAAAACAGTTTACAACCCGTTCAACCACTATAATTAAAATATTTGAAATTTTTTTCTGCCAAAAGTGTTACTCAATGATGGTTTAAACTATGTGTATTAGATT